>JBBBDQ010001916.1:1547500-1675000 GCA_037127315.1 Ascarosepion bandense | reverse complement strand
ATTTGATACACTCATAGACAAAGACATAAGAAACGATATTCAGAAGTTTCAAGGTTGCAGTTCTTAAAATAGTGCAGAAAATCGATAATATATATATAAGGCAAGATGTTTGTGTGTATGTCTGTTTATCTGCCTGTATGACTGTATTTTTTCAGCAATTTTATTTTAGTTTTTGCTTCGCGTTTGGCTCTAAGTAGGTATAATTGTAGTTCTTAGTCTCAGCCATGATACTGTTTACTCAGAGGACTCATTTAGCCTTCAAAATTCAGTTTACGACGAAAAAACTTATTTGATATCGATACCATGAAATCAAAATTTGACATAAATCCATTCATTTTCCTTTAAGTCTGCGGTTTCGCTTTAACTGGAAGCAACTATTGCTTTTTGTCTTTCGTGACAACGTCCAAAGAGTCTGAACTCCAGGACCATGGATTAGTTTTAAAGCTTTCATTACACCCGAACAACGCCGGGCTATACTGCTAGTTATTATTAAATATTATTTTTTATCTGCATTTCTTTTATAATCACAGAATCGATCAAGAGCTAAAGAAAGCAAGGGATATATTTTCATTGTTTCCCACTCCAACCAAAAGGCATCAGTTATCAAAAAAGGTTCATAGCGGGATATGAGTTGTGCTCGTTCCAAATATTTTGGGGATTTGCTGGAAAAAGGATACATCAAGGAAAATCGGAGATTTAACCTTGAGTTTCTTTTTTAGCAGACTCAACGGTCCAGCAACAAGAAGAATAGTTTCAGTTATTCAGTGACACATTTTTTCTATCTCCAGATCTCCATGTCTTTGTCACTTGGTACGCTCATGTCAATCTCCGTGTACTATTTTTGATAATAATGCTTTGGCTGTTTACTTGTATTATTCGTTGTGTATTGATATCGAGATGGTGATATCTTCTTCCTCAATTACAGATTCAGCATGAAAATATACGATAATAACAACAAAGATGTGGTTATTAGTCTGAATATGAATGAAATAAATAAAGCCGATGCATGATATCACTAATTATTTAATTAGTAATCAATGACATAAAAAGATTAATATATAATTAGTCGAACTGTTTATGAATAAAAGAGTAACAAAAAAGAAATTCGAAGTAAAATTACAATTAAGTCGATATAAATAAAAAGCAATGCAAATTAATCCAATGATAAAAAATAATGGCGACAATGAAGGATTACTGGAGATCGATCTTTGCTATCAACGTCACTTGTGGCATCAATGTCTAAGTCATTATTGATTCTTACTAATTAATTCCAACAATACAGACATATAATTCTTCCTATGCGACTTTTTGTATGACTTGCAATATCTACACACAAGTATGTCTGGATGTAAAGTCGGAATGAAAATACTGTTAACAGGAAATATATTTTAAAAACGTTAATGAAAAGACGACTTTAAAATGTTATAAACTGATTGATTTGCCAGAGACACTTGTTTTTTTTTTATCCTGTGTTGATCAGTTGGGATTGACAAATTTGGCAAAGAATATACAGTTTTATGGTTAACAAGTGTAATATAACAATCTGGCCCCACCCGAGGAAGGCTGATCCAAGCGAGGGTGTTTCCGGTCGTTGAAAGTAAATAGTCTAATAAAAGAGTAGATAATAATAAAGAATTACGTATAGCAGAAGTATTCGGCTTTTATTTTTATAGCTATGAATAACTATTAAACAACAAAGATCGGTACATCATAGCGTGACTATTTCTTACGCAATATACATAAAAATTATTTTATCCACTGGGTCATCATCATTCGTAACAAAATCGTTGGTTGAATTAATCCAGTGCCTTGACCCAAAGAACTGTAAGTTTAAATCTTTATCAAAGCAGATGCGGACAAAACTTGATAAACTGAATTACTAAATATACTGAAATATCCAGAATAGGCATTGTACGTGTAACTAGAACAATTCCGACGAGCTTAGGTCACTGGTTCCCTCTCCACAAGAATTTACCCGGGCAACCAGACTGGCAACATGGTCCCACAGTTAAATCTACCAGATGCAACCGACACTTCTACTCCATCAGCTCTCGCACTTCCCGCCTGTGGAGCTCCCTTCTATATACTTGCTTTCCTGACGACTACAACCACCAGGAATTTAAATGCAATGTCAATTCCCATTTCTTATCCATCTCTTATCCACTTGACTACAGTTCTTCCTTCGTCCTTTCTACATCAGCCAGTGTATCTTGTTCTTTTTCTTTCGCAGTCTACCTTCGCAAATGTCATTGCACCTGTATTCCCATCCTTTTCTTGGCCTTTCTCGGACACACCTTGTAACTGGTTTGTTTTTCTCTTCGCTTTCATTCTGCTTAAACTTTTACTCTCTTATATAGAGAGTACCGTTTTGCTTGGGGTGAAAGGATTATAAAAAATGCATTCTTTGTTTCCAATGAGATATTTTTCTCAGTACTCTGGTTAGCTTTTGAAATGCATCCTTGGCCATGCCAATGCGTCCTCGGATCTTCTTGTCGCAGTTTCTATCCTGAACTATTCACTATTGAATTAGTCTCGAATATTGCCAGAGACACTTTTTTTTTTTTATCCCTGTGTTGATCAGTTGGGATTGACAAATTTGGCAAAGAATATACAGTTTTATGGTTAACAAGTACCTTTGTGGAACCTCCTTACGTACGCATTATAGTACTGCCTGGATAGATTATCGTAAGGCATTCGATAGTGTTCCACATTCGTGGATATTAAAGACTTTAAATATGTACAAGGTATCACTCGTCATCATCAATTTCATCAAACAATGTATATCGATTTTGAAAACAATCCTTTACCTCAATCATATAAATGGTCACTATAAGTCTGATGAAATAAACATCAACAGAGGTATATTTCAAGGTGACTCTTTGTCTCCCTTACTATTTTACATATCAGTAATAGCTTTAAACAGTTAACTTAACAAGACAGAATGTGGTTATAAAATACCTCAAAAGAAAATAAGCCATCTATTTTACATGGATGACTTAAAGTTGTATGCTAAATATGTCAATGAGCTGGAAAGTCTTCTGCAAACTGTACATTGCTTCAGTGAAATCATTGGAATAAAACTCAATTTGCATAAATGTGCTAAAGCTAGTTTTACGAGGATCACTACAGCAAACATCCTCAATTAGCTTAAACCCTACTGTAAGAATAAAAGACTTAGAGCAAGACAAAGCTTATAAATACCTAGGTGTAAATGAGTGTGAAATAATTCACCATAATAAAATGAAAGAAATAGTGCGTAAAGAGTACTAAAGAAGGCTACGACTGTTATAAAAAACTGAATTGATTTCTCAGAACAGAATTATGGCCATCAATAACCTTGCCATCCCAGTTGTCCAATATAGCTTCGACATCTTGAACTGGACTCTAAACGACTTCAAACGAATGGATTCTAAAACAAGAAAGTTTTTTTCTAATATAAATGCATCACCCAAAGGCTTATGTAGACCGCCTATACATACCCCGTAAAGAAGGAGAAAGAGGTCTTATTCAGCTAGAATTGTTATGCAAGACAACAAGTATTGGCTTACTAACATACATAGAAAAAACAAAGGACTGGATGATACAATTGGTTAAACAACATGAAAACAGAAAGAAAAAATATTCAATAATGAAAGAAGGTAGTAAATACAAACAAGATTTACATTTAGTAGATTCTGTAGAAAAGCAAAACAGAAACCAAGAACCAGACTTGCGGCAAAAAATATGAAAAAGAAAACCAAGATTAAAGCTCTTGAACAGATGACAACACACCACTACCTGCCTTATGCCTTCCTGTAAACTTGGTAGGTAGTAGAAATCGATTTATAATGAAAAATGACAAAATAATCATAAGTCTTAATGAAACACACGCTAATTTACCTATTCTCATTATGCACAACAATCTATCTAAAATATCTCTCGGATTTAATCCGTATTTTCTATTCCTACATTTATACGGAATTCAATCATTTTGGATTCCAGAAAAGAGTCCTTTATTTATTTTTTATAGGAAAATAATCGTAATTTTTGTAAAGTGAAAGCGAACTGGCATCAGACATAACGGCCTCCCTTAAGCGGTCGTTAATCTTTAATATGAGATCTTTATGTCCTATGCATATTTGACATCAATTCCTGGCCACTTACGAGTGATACTTTCCTTATTTCCAAAGTATTTTTCGGACAAAATGATCTCTACTGCGTTTCCTTTGGCAAATATTTATCTATTTATCTTTGTGTGTGCCAGTTCTTTTAAAAGCAAGTACTGGTGGTGGAAAAGACATCGACCCTGAAAGTAAATTATACGAACAGATTTTGAATTCCTGTATAATTTTTGCCCATAAGATCTTTTTATTTATTTGTTTTTTGTTTTTATTTTTTTAATAATTTCACCCCAAGCAAGGCCGGACCGCCATTAGTGTGCAGATGGGATCAGTCAGTTAAGTGCCATACGTAATGCACGCTTTTGGCGATCATGTCTTAAAAGAGACATGAATGACTGGGCAGATAATTATCCCACAGTAGGTTGCCATTGTTTTCTGCGGTAGACTGGTTGCCAGCCAAGGCTATAGAACCCAAGCTGTCCTATTATCTAACCCATAACTGGAGGTAAGTGACTGATTAATACCTTTCCCAAGGGTATTTGTGCGTAAGTGAATGCAAGGAATTCAACTGGAATTCAAACTCAGCTCCCCTATCCGTCGTTCCGAGTCGATATCTGCTGTACCACAACGCACATGCAGGGGTGGAAACAGTGATAAAAAAGAATAATTACAGTGGGGTTAAAGAAAAGGATAAAACACGAACAAAATCCAAGAATGTCAATTGATGTTGCATTTAAAACTTTGAAGATTATAGCTATCATGGAAACAAGTAAACGGAAGGAAGTTCCACAGACGGGAAGTGTAAAGAAAGAAACTGTTCGAGTAGCAATGGCGGTTACATTTAACTATTTTTAACTATACTTAGATGTCAATTTATTTGCATGCTCTGTCTTGTTATTTAACACCAGGAAAAATTGCTCGTCAGAGCAGTTACCACTAAATTATTTGTCGAGAAGCTACGAATCGGTCTCTTCCCTCCTGTAGTAGCAGTAGAAAAAGGACGCTCTTTGGATGGTAACCATTCTATGAGAAGGAATCTTTCCATTATTTAACTCTAGTAAAACTACCAGTTTATAGATGACAAAGAAACGCCCTCTGTAGGTTTTTCATGATTAGAATTAATATTCTATTGATATGTATTGTTGAATGATATTATTATTTATTGAATTCAGCCGTGTTAATCTTTTTTCTACTTCAGTAATATGTCCCTTCTCTTCATGGCTCTCTGTATTTTCCAGGCCTTTGTAGCTCTTAATGACTTTTATGTTTTTGCCATATCTGCCATTCCATGCTCTGTCATACCTTTACTCAAAATAGGCTGTACGTTACTTACCTGTTTCTTTTACCTTCAGTCTCACCTGTGAGTATCAAATTTTCTAAGCCCTCTTTCCCCATTGTTTCCCTGAATTTTCAATGTTAAGCAAAAGTGTCCTTTTTGTTGCCACTGTTTACAGAACTTCGTCGCTGCTCACATGTTCAGTGCATAGTATTCTCAGCATCTTTCTGTAGAACCATATTTCTATTGCTTCCAGTCTCTCCATTTCTGAGAGAAAATTGTCCAGCATTCACTGTCATATCGGAGAAATGATAATACATAACAGTTCAGTAATCGTTTTTCTTTGTTTTCTTTTTCTGTTTTATAATACATAGCTCTCGGATGTGCGTTGTGGTGCAGTAGATATCGGCTTGGAACGACAAATCGGGAAGCCGAGTTCGAATACCAGTTGATTCTTTTGCATTCACTTACGTGCAAATATCCTTGGAAAAGGTATTAATCCGTCTCTTCCCTCAAGTTGTGGATTAAATAACAACAGATTTGGTTCTATAGCCATGGCTGGCAACCTACTGCGGTATAATCTTTAGTACACTCAGTCATGTCTTTTACGAATGTGATCGCCCAAGCGTGTATGACGTATCGCATTTAAGTGGAAGGAATTTTCGTTATCTCAAAGCTTTTTCTGTGTCGCACATTGCGTTTTCTGCTGATATGATTCTCACAGATTTGTCGTCACCTTTTTGATTTTCGTATTTTTTCGTGTCTCTTGTAATTTGCATGCTGTTCTGTTCCTTTTGATAAAACTAACCTTTCTGATTTCTTACGATTTATTCGCTTTCCTCCGCTTCCTTCGGTAGAAGATCTTGTAGTTTCCTTTCTTTGTCTATTATCAGCACTGGAAATCATAGAATAAAAATAAAATCGTATTTTAGTGTTTAAATATCAATAAAATAGTTCACAGGTTGAATCTTTTTAATAATCTTTTGAATTCTTTGAGACACTATGAAGGTCTAACTGACTCTACAAGAGTGGGGGACTTACTAGAAACCCATTACATTCATTGAAATTTAGGATTTGAAAACATCACACAAGACACATGCAAAGAATAATCAACGACAAATTGTAGCAACATATATATGTATTAACAAATTTCTATAATTCAATGTTAATAGAAGTATGTATTTAAGTGAACCATGGAAAAAAAAGTCAGGAGTTATTCTCTTTGACTGTTAGATTTAAGTTCAATCAAAAATGAATTGTTCGGAAATATTTTTAAGGTTTTTTTACAATGTTCTTAGAAAAGGTTAATAGAAAAAGTACTTGCCAACACTTTGTCGAAAGTTCAAGATGAAAGTGTTAAAGTGTATGTGCTTTTGGGAGACTGGAGAAGGCCTGTTTAATCCAATCTTCTCCCAAAAGTCAACAAAAACGAGTACTTGAAAATAACGTGATTTGTAAATTGTCTCGTAATGAACGTACTGGTGATATATTAACCAATCATTGTTTGACAAAGCTGGTGTGGTATGTATGGATGTATGTGAGTATGTAGATGCGTACGTAAGGAGGTTCCACAAAGATACTGGTTAACCAAAAAAACCTGTATATTTGTTGCCAAATTTGTCAATAGTGACTGATCAACACATGGATAAAAAAAACTGTCTTCGATAATGAATAGTTCAGGATGATTGAAGTATTCTGACATAGGATGGAAAGTGCGACACGAAGATCCGAGGACGCATTGGCAGGGCCAAGGATGCATTTCAAAAGCTAAACAGGGTACTGAGAAAAAATCTCATTGGAAACAAAGTAAAGAATGCATTTTTTATAATCGTTTCACCCCAAGCAAAGCGGTAAAGCCACTGATGCGCAGGCGTGGGGTTATATAAGAAAGTAAGAGTTTAAGCAGAATGAGAACGAAGAGAAAGGCGAACCAGTTACAGGGAGTGCCCGGAAAAGGGCAAGACAAGGATGGGAATACAGGTGTGATGACAGTTAAGAAGGTAGACTGAGAAAAAAAAAAGGAACACGATACACTGGGAGATGTAGAAAGGATGAAGAAAGAACTGTAGTCAAGTGGATAAGAGATGGATAAGAGATGGGAATTGACATTGCATTTAAATTCCTGGTGGTTGTAGCCGTCAGGAAACCAAGTATACGGAAAGGAGCTCCACAGGCGGAAAGTGCGAGAACATTAGCTGTGGGAGTAGAATTGTTAGCTGCATTTGGTAGATTTAACTGTAAATGTGCGTGACCTGGTTGATCGAGTAAATTCTTGTAGAGAAGGCATCAGTGACGTAAGCTCATCGTAGCAGATGCCATGAAAATATTTGTAGAAGAGACAGAGGGGAGCCATATCCCGCCGGCAGAAAGTGGCTGGAATCGAGCTGACAGGTCGAGACCTATCACATTATAGATTCTCCTTTGGAACCTGCTGAGAACCCTCAGATGAAGAGCAGGGGCTCCCGACCAGATAAGTGATATGTGATATATGTCCTTCTGTATGGCAGCGAATGTTGGACGATCTCTTCAAGAATGAAAGAGAGTTTCGAGGTAGTAGAAATGTGGTTCCACAGAAGAATCCTGAGGATACCATTGACTGAGCACGTGAACATTGACGAGATTTTGAAGAGGATGCAAGCGAGAAGAAAACTCATAATTAATATCAAGAAGAGACAGCTGCGGTTCCTCGGACATATAATAAAGAAAGAGGGTCTAGAAAATCTAATACTCACAGGGCGAATTGAAGGAAAGAGAGACAGGGAAAGCAGCGTGAGATATATTTGATAGCCTTGGGCAAATGGATGGCGAAGCCGTGTTTGAGAGAGATAGCAAGAAGAAAGATATTAATAGTGACATGATCACCTACATCCTGAAGGAGCACGACACATGAAGAAGAACAACAACAATAACAGAAATGATTTGTTCAGTGTTCTCGTGCTACCCTGACAAGTAGCACCCACGACGAGTGCCCTTCTTGCTATAACCTAGATCGACCAATGATTAATACCAATATTATTGCGAAAGTGCCATAACTTGAGACTTTTACAGCTTTTACAATGCAAGGTTAAGCAACCATTATTTACTTCGTATTCCATCGTTAAGAAGGAAGTCTTATTCGGATATATTCTTTCCAAGAACCACTATTTCGTCTAAAAGACTCTCCACAAGACGCTTCCCTAATAGCTTGCGTAAGATTACGACTTTTTGGAGACGTTACAAAAATTAAATTAGACTCCCCTTCAGTGAAGCTACCCTATAGCTACCCGTCCCATCTTGAATACTTTTACTCTTGATATATTTCAGGGATATTTACGTAGTTTGTAGTAAACCTATTATTAAATTATTTAAATATACAAGAGTAGCTATATTTTGTTTGTCAATAAAAATATTCTTTAAGAAATGCAACTATTCCACTATTTATTGCATACAAAATCAGTACATATTTCAACAGTAGAGTATTAAAAACATTTTATAACCTCCATTAAAATAAAAATGAGTTTGTCATATCTACATTGTGCGGACAGTTGGCTTTATTTTTATTGACATGTTTACCACGTTTCCACCGTTGTATGCTCCGGCCTTCTTCAGGTGCTAAGAATTTTGAACTCACTGAAATTTGAAATTCTCATTCCATTTGCGATGCCACTCCCAGTAGCCATGTAGCTAACTTCCTTTTAACTCAACAGCCCAAGTTATTTGTTTACTACTGCTGTAGCCAAATATTGAACTCACAATTCTTTAGGTCATGTCACTGGAACTAACCAATGCTTATATCCCCTGTGCTATGTGTCCTTGAGCAGTAAAAGTGAAAACAACAATCCGAACGATGTAAATAATGTAAATACTACCTCATCTCAGAAGCATAGAAAAATAATGAGTTAGTGATATTGATATCATTTTATTTAATGAAACTATTTAGAAGTTATAACATATAAAAAATTAAAATCATTGTTTTATGAAAGTTTGAGGTGTCGGAGAATTCAGCCTCTAATAGCCTAAAGAACAACCCACCACTGCCGATTTTTAACTTCTTTAGGTCTTGGTCTAAATGTTATCTATTTTCAACAATCAGATTTAGAAACCCACTAACTTAAGTTGATGTTACGCTTTGAGACAAAATTTTTTTTTTAAATGATTAAACAGAGATCTTGTCTATATCCACTGGGCCATGTGTCCATACGAACACATGGCGCCAGTGAATATAGACGTTGGTTAGTTCCTATGAATTGACCCAAAGAGTTGTGAGTTCAATACCAGGCTACAGCAGTGTTGAACAAGTAACTTAGAGAGAGAGAGTAAGATAACTGACTATCAAAAGAAGCTCTACGAAAGGAATAAGAATGATATAGCCTAGTGATTGCAATAAAGGGTTCGGTTCAAATTCCTAGCACCTGAAGAAGGCCGGAAAGTACAACAGCTGAAACGTCGTACAGAGAGTTAGAGGAAGATAACTCATAGATAACTCTACGGAAGGAATAAGAATGATATACCCCAGTGATTGTAATAAAGAGTTCGGTTCGAAATTCTTAGCACCTGATGAAGACTGAAGCGTACAACGGCCGAAACATCTTACAGAGAGTAACTCATGGCTATCAAGAGAGGCACTACGAAAGGAATGAGAATGATATATCCCAATGATTGTAGTAAAGGGCTCGGTTCGAAATTCCTAGCACCTGAAGAAGGTCGAAGCGTACAACGGCCGAAACTTCGTACAAATGGCAACAAAGATGAAGACAATAGTCCGAATAGTGTAAACAGGAATCTTAAAGCTTGTCAAGAAATATTTTCTTTAATTATCCCTGTTCCGTACCCCAAATATTCTCTGCTAAGCCGCTGTCCGGAAAATATTCACAACAGTGACGGGTTAAAGTAGAAAGCAGACCTACATTACGTGAACAGCTGCAATTGATTTGCACAATTCATATGAAATTGCGTTTCTTTTCTAAACACCTTCCTCCTCATCGTCCTCATTCTCGTTAACTTACCTTTGTTCCTCCTACCTTACGCACAAAATGATCGGCGGTGATCTAGTGTAACTGCTTAGTTTTTTCGAGACATTCAATGTAACCAGCTAGTTTTTCCCCACCGGGAAATTAATGCTAGATCGAAAGACAGGTCACTTTCTTCTTTCTTCACAAAATGCCATTTACTATAAAATGAATGTACCAACGTTTTAATTCTCTATATTACTGGTTCCGCAGAAATTTATTAGACAATTAATATTCATTTTGTGCAAAATAAATTTCCTCGAGAGTATCATTAATTCAGTGGTGAACATTAGTTAGCGCGAAAAACATACAGTGGAAAACTTAGATCAAACTTCAGTTATAAACTACATGCCAAGATACAGGTATATTGATGTGTACATCTTTATGGAAACACAACCTAATACTGGCGTAACTAATTTTGAAGATGCTAAAAAATTTATTGAGTAAAGATTTCAATACAACGCTCAGTTTACAGTTACGTGTGAGGCGGAAGCTTATCTATCTATCTATCTATCTATCTATCTATCTATCTATCTATCTAAGCCTCTTCATATTTATCTATCTATATATGTAGTTATTTCTCTAAATTTCATTCTCTTTTTCTTTCTTTCTTTCTTTCTTTCAGTCTTTCTTTCTTTCTTTCTTTCTATCTATCTATCTATCTATCTATCTGTTTCAATCTTTCAATCTCTTTATCTTTCTACATTTTTTCTTTCTTTATCTATCTATCTATCTATCTATCTATCTATCTATCTATCTATCTATCTATCTCAGTCTATTCCTTATCTATCTATCTATCTATCTATCTATCTATCTATCTATCTATCTATCTATCTAAGCCTCTTCATATTTATCTATCTATATATGTAGTTATTTCTCTAAATTTCATTCTCTTTTTCTTTCTTTCTTTCTTTCTTTCAGTCTTTCTTTCTTTCTTTCTTTCTATCTATCTATCTATCTATCTATCTATCTGTTTCAATCTCTTTATCTTTCTACATTTTTTCTTTCTTTCTATCTATCTATCTATCTATCTATCTATCTATCTATCTATCTATCTATCTATCTATCTATCTCAGTCTATTCCTTATCTATCTATCTATCTATCTATCTATCTATCTATCTATCTATCTATGTATCTATGTCAGTCTATTCCTTCTATCTATCTCAGTCTATTCCTTATCTATCTATCTATCTATCTATCTATCTAAGCCTCTTCATATTTATCTATCTATATATGTAGTTATTTCTCTAAATTTCATTCTCTTTTTCTTTCTTTCTTTCTTTCTTTCAGTCTTTCTTTCTTTCTTTCTTTCTATCTATCTATCTATCTATCTATCTATCTGTTTCAATCTCTTTATCTTTCTACATTTTTTCTTTCTTTCTATCTATCTATCTATCTATCTATCTATCTATCTATCTATCTATCTATCTATCTATCTCAGTCTATTCCTTATCTATCTATCTATCTATCTATCTATCTATCTATCTATCTATCTATGTATCTATGTCAGTCTATTCCTTCTATCTATCTCAGTCTATTCCTTATCTATCTATCTATCTATCTATCTATCTAAGCCTCTTCATATTTATCTATCTATATATGTAGTTATTTCTCTAAATTTCATTCTCTTTTTCTTTCTTTCTTTCTTTCTTTCAGTCTTTCTTTCTTTCTTTCTTTCTATCTATCTATCTATCTATCTATCTATCTGTTTCAATCTCTTTATCTTTCTACATTTTTTCTTTCTTTCTATCTATCTATCTATCTATCTATCTATCTATCTATCTATCTATCTATCTCAGTCTATTCCTTATCTATCTATCTATCTATCTATCTATCTATCTATCTATCTATCTATCTATCTAAGCCTCTTCATATTTATCTATCTATATATGTAGTTATTTCTCTAAATTTCATTCTCTTTTTCTTTCTTTCTTTCAGTCTTTCTTTCTTTCTTACTTTCTGTCTATCTATCTATCTATCTATCTATCTATCTATCTATCTATCTATCTATCTATCTATCTTTATCTAATCTCTTTATCTTTATCTACATTCTTTCTTTCTTTCTATCTATCTATCTATCTATCTATCTATCTATGTATCTATGTCAGTCTATTCCTTCTATCTATCTCAGTCTATTCCTTATCTATCTATCTATCTATCTATCTATCTATCTATCTATCTATCTATCTATCTATCTAAGCCTCTTCATATTTATCTATCTATATATGTAGTTATTTATCTAAATTACATTCTCTTTTTCTTTCTTTCTTTCTTTCTTTCTATCTAGTAGAATAAAAGTTGTTCTGAGAGTGACGATAATTGCTGTTATTCCCAGGCACACCCTTTTGGAAATGAAAAGACCGAGATTGTATTATATTGTAGATGGGTTTATTGTTAATGTTAAACCTGTCATCTATTGTTCACATCAAATCTCCTCAACTTTCAAACATTCTCTTCAATATTCTGACAGATTTCAATATTTCTATAAACTATATTATCGGTAAATCTTACACACTCTTTGATTGGGTATTTGGAATATTTCTGTGGGGTCTATTTGCTATTATTATTATTATTATTATTATTATTATTTTGATATCTTCTAAGATTGTTAGATGTTGCAGCAGGCTGATATCGGGCATATTATAGCTCCTTCCTCCAGCATAGAGAGGCAACACTTTCCTTGGTTAAAGTGTTCCGCTTAAATGAATTGAAAAGATTATATTGAATCAACTGCTAGCTCTTCCGCATTCTCCAGACCGAGTACATTATTCTTGCCAGAATCTTACATTCTTCTTCTTGATGCTTCCGTGTACCTTCAGGGCGTAGGCGGTCATCGACTTCCACTTGCCCATGTCTCTTGTCTTTCTGAATAACTTTCCTCTTGGCATCTCTCCCAAACCCCACCCCGCCATCCATTTGTTCAAGCCTATCAAATATGTTTCATGCTGCTTTCCCCTGCTTCACATTCCATTCGCCCAGTGAGTATTAGATTCTCCAGGTCTCCCTTCCTCATTTCGTGTCCCAGGAACTTCATCTGTCTCGTCCTGAAAAGTTTTCTTCTCGTTTGTAATCTCTCCAACACCTCGTCGTTGCTAACGTGTTTGGTCCATGGTATCCTCAGCATCCTTCTGTAGAACAAAAATTACAAGTCTCTTTTTCGGCTGTGACGAGATTGTTCAGTGTTATGGAGGAAAAAGCATGTTTATATATAGTATGAGAAAGAGACTGAAATTTCTCGCAGACGTAATGTGGGAAACGATGTGCGTTGTGGTGCAGTGGATATCGGCTAAGGAGGAGAAATTGGAGAGCCGAGTTCGGATATACAGTTGAATTCATTGCATTCACTCACGCGCAGATACCTTTGGGAAAGGTATTAATCCATTTTCCCCCTTCAGCTATGGGTTAACTAGCAGGACAGAATGGGTTCTGTTCCAGTCTACCTCGTCCTGGTTTGCGTAAAGTCAACACCCTTACTTTTAAAAAAGACGGGTTACAGAAGCTTCTCGTCTATGGCGAGTGGTCGTCGATGGCCTATGCTCCACTGGGAGTGATGGGATTAGGTTGGTAATTTTTTTTTTTTTTAATCATCTCACCCCAAGCAAGGCATTCCACAGCCACTATTGCGCATAGGGCTACATAGGGGAAGGTAAAGAGAAGGAGTGGTTAGACATAGGAAATGTCAGGAGGAAGGTGACAGATGAGTAAGGATAGCGAGGATGAGGGTTGGGCAGATGGGAAGAGTGTTTGATAGAATGGGAGCAGGTTAGTGTGTTAGGAGGTGTCTATTGACCTTACATTTAAACTCCTGGAGATAATAATAATAATAATGATGAAGCGAATATTGAAGGCAAGGTCAACATATGGAAATAAAAAAACTATTTAATCAAGCTCATCAAGTACGTTATTTCCTGCTTTCGCCTCTAATTTTCAATCTGTGCTATAAGTATCAGGTTTTCTAAATCATCTTTCCTCACTATGTGCACTAGAAATTGTAACTCTTTCTGATGTTTTGCACAACTTCTTATTTTGTTTCCATTTTTCTAAAACTACTTTGTGGCTAACATATTCAGTCCATGATATCCTTTCCGTCAAGTTTATTTTTTTTTATTATATATATATATATATATATATATATATATATATATATATATATATATATATATATATATATATATATATATATATATATATATATATATAATCAGCCATGGCGTTGTCTAGCATTCCCTGCCGTATAGGATAACTGAAATAACATAGCAGTTAAGTACAATTTTAGTAATTTAACGGCCTTTTCCCCCTCAACAAAAGGCGTATCACGTTCAACACAGCGGTTCTCGCTCGATCACCGATGTTAAGCATCGTTGAGCCTGATCAGTACTTAGATGGGTGACCGCTTGAAAATACCAGGTGCTGTATGCGTTTAGTGGCGGATGTGCGTTGTGGTGCAGTGGATATCGGCTCAGAAAGAGAAATCGGTAAGCCCTGTTCGAATTTCAGTTGAATACCCTGCATTCACTTAAGCACTGGTACTCTTGAGAAAGGTATTAATCCGTCCCTTCCCTCCAGTTATGGGTGAAATAACAGGGTAAGATTTGGGGACCCTGCTCTTAAAAAAAACAAATCCCAATGAATCCTGATATTCGAAAAGAAAAACTATTACTAGAGACAAAACTGATATAAAAAAAACAATAAATTGTTGAAAGAAAAAAGTATTACCAGCAATAAATAAATAAAATTTAGTTGGCAGTAAATGACCCGCCGAGGTTGATATGCCATAAAACAACACTCATTAAATTTAACCTTATTTTTCTTTCACTGGACCTATGTGTGGTTTTCCACACTAACTAAACCCGAGGGATTGAACCTAATATATTTCAGTCAACGCGTTTAGTCCAGTAGTCTTTTTAAACAATCCGATAGTGTAATTTTGAATCTTTAAACCTTAAGTTTGTCCAGTATAGAACCTGTGACTCAAATTAACTAGTCTAGAAGCTTAAATAATGAACTACTTTGGAGTCTGTCTAGAGTAATCCTTACCGGCATGAGGATCAGTATCCTAAGAAAGACTTACTATTATAACCACTAAAAAGCGCGTTATAATAGTGGCGACAAGGAATCATAATTCATACGAGTCGTAACAGGTTTCTTTACAATCAATTACACATAAATACCCTTGAGACCAATCTCTACACTTTCTAGCTATGGGTTGAATAGCAGGACTGACTAGAATCTATAACCTTGGTTTCAATCTATAGAGTATTTCTTACAAACGTCACAGCGAATTTCTAAGCAAAACTTTATTATAAACGATAGAAAAGAGATATAACAGCGGTAACGAGGAATCGAGACTTATACGTGTTATAACGACCAATGTTTATAATAATATACATACATATATATAATAATTCTGCCCAGTCAGTCATGTCTCTTTCGAGACATGATCGCCCAAGCGTGTATCACGTATAGCACTTAACTGACAGAATAAAAGAAAAGAAAAATTAAAGACAAGCATTGCATTTCTTTTATTCTGTCAGTTAAGTGCTATACATGATACACGCTTGGGCGATCATGTCTCGAAAGAGACATGACTGACTGGGTAGAAGATTATCCCTCAGTAGGTTGCTATTGGTCTCTGCGATAGACTGGTTGCCAGCCAAGGCTATAGAACCCAGTCTGTCCTATTATTTAACCAAAAGGGTATTTGAGCGCAAGTGAATGAAACGAATTCAACTGGAATTCGAACTCGGCTCCCAGATTTGCGGTTTCTAGTCGATATCCCCTGCACCATAACGCACATTCCTTTTATGAAGCTTATTAATTAATTTTGATTATCTTATATGGGTGAAACCACGAAAATGAACGTTGTTTCCCGAATATCTTGTTTTGTCTTGAATATCTGAAGATAACTTTAGATCTATATACCTAACCCCGCCCGAAAAAAGTAGAAAATTATCATCACCGCATGTATTTATATTTGTTTTTTTGTTTTTTTTAGTTTTTTAGTCTGTCTTGATTTCATTCTTTCTTTTTTTCTAGTGTTTCCAGTTTCTCCCCATCATTTTTAGACATTCTGTTCCCTCTCTTTTTTCATTCATTTTTCTCTCACTCTCTTTCTTTCTCTCTCCACTCCTCCCCTCTCTCTCTCTTCTTCGTCTTTTTGTTTTGCATTTGTATTTTCATTCTTCTTTTATATTTCGTTTTCATTGTCTCTCTCATTTTTAATGTTTTTCTTTATTTTCTCTTTGTATTTTCCACTTTCCAATCCTGGTTTTTTTATGCCTTTTTTTTAAAATCATTCGCCTAATCTTTAATTTTGCATCTTTTTTTAATTTTCTCACCAACGTGATATGGCTTCCCTCTGTCTCTTCTACAAATACTTTCATGGCTTCTGCTCCGATGAGCTTAGCTTCCTACTGTCCCTCTGCATGAATTTACTCGACCTACTAGACTAGTAACTAGGTCCCACCCTTTTTCCCGTGAAATCAATCAAATGTAACCGCAACTTCTACTCCTCAGGAAAATCTGACGAAATCTACCTTGTCACTATAATCAAACATTAAAAAATACCTTAAAATCCCAACTTTTTGGCATTAAATAACCCACAGTGGTTGATATGCCGTTAAATAAAACTCAAATTCAAACTTTCTACTCTACTCTCACGCAGCTTTCTTCACACCACTGTTCCCATCCTTCTCTTATCCATTCTCCGACACACTCTGTGACCTGTTCCTTTTTCTCTTCACTCTCCCACTCCGAAACCCGCTGCGCACCAGTGGCAGTATTGCCTTGTTTAGGGTGAAAAGATTATCTAAAAAAAGTCATTAATCTTTCATTCGGTCTCCATTTTATCCCTTTTGCTCTGTTTCCGGATGTGCGTTGTGGCACAGTGGATATCGGCACGGAACGAGAAATCGGGGAGCCGAGTTCAAATTCCAGTAGAATTCATTGAATTTACTTACGCGCAAATACCCTTGGGAAAGGTATTAATCCGTCTATTCTTTCCCGTTATGGGTTAAATAGCAGGACAGATTGGGTTCTGGCAACCAATCTACCGCACAAAGCAATGGCAACCTACTGCCGGATAATCTTCTACCTAGTCAGTCATGTCTCGAAAGCGTTTACCACGTATGGCACTTAACTGACTGACTGACTCTCTTTCTACACACTCTTTCTTACTTGTTATTACCTCCCTTTTTTCAGTCTTTCTCTTTTTCCATTTTCATTTTTAACATTTTGTTTTTTATAATTTTTAAGAATTTCTACTTCCATTCGTTAAATATTTTCATCATTTCTTCTTCCCCTTTTCCTTTCACACTCTCGGTTTATTTTTTTTTTTCTTTTCTTGTTGTTCTCTCTCTTTTTTGGTTTTTCTTTCTTCCATTTTCTCTCTTAATCGCTTTTTTCTATCTTTCTACTTTTATTCGTTCTCCATTTTATTATTTCTCTTCTTTTATTCCCTGTTTTTTATCTTCCTTTCGTGGGTGTCTCTCTCTTTTTCTCAGTCTTTCTCTGTCACTTTTTATTCGTTCCCTCTTTCTAAGTTTCAATTTCTTTCAATTACTTTATTCATTTTTCTCTCCCCCTCTATTTCTTTCTTTTTCTCTCTCTACGTATTTTCCTTCGACTTCCATTTTATTCGTTCCTTCTCTCTATGTTTCAGGCTTTCTTTCAATCTCTTTATTCTTTCTTTTTTTCTCTCTCTCTCTCTCTCTCTCTCTCTCTCCTTACGTATTTTCCATAGACTTTCTTTTTATTCGTTCTCTCTCTCTCTCTCTCTCTCTCTCTCTCTCTCTCTCTCTCTCTCTCCTTACGTATTTTGCATAGACTTTCTTTTTATTCGTTCCCTCTCTCTAAGTTTCAGGATTTATTTCAATTCCTTTATTGTCTCTCTCTCTCTCTCTCTCTCTCTCTCTCTCTCTCCTTACGTATTTTGCATAGACTTTCTTTTTATTCGTTCCCTCTCTCTAAGTTTCAGGATTTATTTCAATTCCTTTATTCTCTCTCTCTCTCTCTCTCTCTCTCTCTCCTTACGTATTTTGCATAGACTTTCTTTTTATTCGTTCCCTCTCTCTAAGTTTCAGGATTTATTTCAATTCCTTTATTCTCTCTCTCTCTCTCTCTCTCTCTCTCTCTCTCTCTACGTATTTTGCATAGACTTTCTTTTTATTCGTTCCCTCTCTCTAAGTTTCAGGATTTATTTCAATTCCTTTATTCTCTCTCTCTCTCTCTCTCTCTCTCTCTCTCCTTACATATTTTGCATAGACTTTCTTTTTATTCGTTCCCTCTCTCTAAGTTTCAGGATTTATTTCAATTCCTTTATTCTCTCTCTCTCTCTCTCTCTCTCTCTCTCTCTCTCTCTCTCTCTCTCTCTCTCTACGTATTTTGCATTGATTTTCTTTTTTTGGTATAGTGATATCCATTAAATGCTTACAAAAAAACCTAACGCTCACCATATTTTCTTCGACGTATACTTTTAAAGTCTTTTCGTCAATTACTTCTCTGCACGCGAACTTTTGTCACTACAACAACGGCCACACATACGTTTCTAAATTCATTTCGCGTTACTGTATCTTCTGCAATCGGCCAGTGTTGTTAACGCGACTATTATCAATCAAGAGAAAGTGCGCAACGAGTGTCAATCTTTCTCTCATTGTCCTCACAGCAATTATATACAATACTACCTATGATCAAAGATCGATACAGAGATTTTCCAATCGGAGACAGGTGTCATTTATAGTTGATCTACTGGGATATTTCCTGTATCCATTCGCTTCATTTACGCGTTTTGTACATGGCTGGCTGTGCTAATAATTACCAAGGAATCAACCATGGACAATTTCCGTTCAAGCAGCCGGTCAGAGACGGGGGTCTGCAAATAAACGGATAATACTGACATTTCCTGCGGACTCTCCAGTAGGCTTCGGTGGATATTGAACTGATTGCTAGGCTGGCAACCGAAGACATCCAACTTTGCTGTCATCAAAGTTCTCGGCAAACTGCCAAAAAGTACAGGCAGCAAAACAATACTGAACTTGAAGAGAAAATTCAGCAATAGTTTAATTAAGGGAGAAAAACAATAATTATAACGGTAATAAAGGAGTAAATGCAAAATTGAGGAGTATGTAATTGATATGAGAATAAACAACTTGCAGCAGTTTTAAATGAGAGTTTTAAGCTGATCTAATTATTCGCCAATTCAATAGAGAAGAGAATGCCGAAAAAGAAATTGTAGTATTGGTACAAAAAGAACCTGTAGTAGCAGCAGCAGAAAAAGAACCGTTACAATAAAAACAAGTAGTAACAATAATAATGGCCAGTCAGACAGGTAAATATCATACGTGATACACGCCTTGAGCGATCATGTCTCGAAAGAGAAATAACTGACTGAGCAGAAGATTATCCCGCAATAGGTTACCATTGCTTTCTGCGGTAGACTGCTTGCTAGCCAAGGCTATAGAACCCAATCTGACCTATTTACCTATATTTCTGAGATGAGGTAATATTTACAGTATTTACATTATTCGGACTATTGTCCTCATCTTTGTTACTGTTTGTACGACATTTCGGCCGTTGTACGCTCCGGCTTTCTTAAGGTACTAGAAATAAAGGGTTCGGTTCGGAACACCTTTAGCACCTGAAGAAGGCCGGAGCGTACAACGGCCGAAACGTCGTACAAATGATTGTAATAAAAGGTTCGGTTCGAAATTTCTAGCACTTGTAGAAGGATGAAGCGTACAACGGCCGAAACATTGTACAAATGGCAACTAAGATGAAGACAGTAGTTTGAATAATGTAAATAACATAAAATTATGTTTCAAATTTTTAGATTTCGGCATTAGATAACTAATAGAGGTTAATCATGCTACAAAAGTAAAATCAATCAACTAACGAAAGAACATGATAGAACTTTTTCATGACACAAAATCGATATAATATTCTACAATTGCTTGAAGAAATTAAACTTTATTCCAAAATATGAACTGCAACATAAAGCACAAGTCACCGCCTCGAGTAACTATGTCCACACAAACATGTATTAATGTCTATTTGGTCAGCACTCTTTCTTTTAAACATGAGGGCCAAATTAAAAATTCGTCGTTGTCGATGGTAGAATACTTTCACTTTTTTATCGTGAAATTTCTTTCTAAGGAATGAGCGTGTAGCGCTGTGGTTGTCGGCACGGAAAGTTAGATTATCGAGTCAAGTTCAAACTCTAGTAGTGTCTGTCGTGTGTGTGTATGTGTCTGCGTGTCTCTGTGTCCGTTACCTATAGACTCCGAAACGGCTGAACCGATTTTCTTGAAAATTTACACAGTTGTACTATAAGCGTCTGCGAGTGTTCTTAGCTAGGTTTTGTGTCGAGTTACTCCAGATAAATATCGAAAATCGATAATCGAAAATCGATAATCGAAAAAATCGGCTTATAGAAGGAGTGGTCTGATTTTAATCAAATTTGATTCACTCATAGACAAAGACATAAGAAACGATATCCAGAAGTTTCAAGGTTGCAGTTCTTACAATAGTGCAGAAAATCGATAATATATATATATATATATATATATATATATATATATGACAAGATGTTTGTCTGTATGTCCTTTATACAAATCCACAATTTTTATCCGATTCTCACCAAAATTCACACAAATATTCTTTAGGTTGTGTATGAGCTCCAGGGCCATGGATTAGTTTTAAAGCTTTCATTACACCCGAGCAACGCCGGGCTATACTGCTAGTACTCTTTTAAAGATATGAATACATTTAGAAAACGATAGGTCATCTACAGTAAATTTGCATCCAAGTTTTTACAACCTTTCATCATTCTTGGTATATCTTCTATTTTTTTCTTTTAACTTGTTCGTTAAAAACGACCGACAAGGAAGATTTTATTAATTTTTTAAATTATTTTTTATTTTTTATTTTTTACATTTCTTATCTCCAGTAAAAGGGAAACATGTAAGTAAACTGGAAAAATTAAATAAAAAATTAATAAAATCTGATTTCAGTCTTTGTCTATATTTCTGAGATGAGATAGTATTTACGGTACTTACATTATTCGGACATCTTTGTTGACATTTGTACGACGTGTCAGCCGAAATGTCGCACAAACTGTAACAAAGATGCGGATAATAGTCCGAATTATGTAAATACTGAAAATCTTCCTTGTCGGTCGTTTTTAACGAAATATATTTAAAACAAACATGTATATAAACAAAAGCTGAGTGTCTTTTAACATTGTGAAAGCAGAATAACATATAACATATTTTTATTCTAAGCTTCCAAGAAAATTACATTTCGACATTAAATGACCCATAAGGAGACGATATGCCGTTAAATAAACAATCAAATTTGCGATATTCTTAATATCACTGTCCATTTCTGTTCCATCCAATGTTACCTTTAAATAAATTTTAACGGCTTCTTTTTTGTAATTTCGTCTGGAAAGAAGTCTTTTTTGATTAGTTTATCTCTCCCTCCTCAACAAACCCATTTTCTAATGTCTTTTATCCTTATCAAATTCCTCATATTTGCCATCGTTGTTTTTTCTCTTTCTTTTTTTTATTATTAATCTTATCTCGGTGTTTAATTTAATTCTACGTATACAGTTTCTTTTACAACACACTTCATTCTTCTTCCACTTCTTCATTCTTTTTTTTTCTCAGTCTCCTTCCCTTTGTGACGTTCCCTTCGTAATCAATTCCAAGATGTTTTTCATATCCGGTCTCATCTGCCATATTTAATTGTTCTTCCTAAAGGTGTTTTATTTTTCTGACAGTCCGCATGTTCTTCGACATTACCGTAGATGAAAAAAAAGTTGCCCGTATCCCCCTTACTACAACCATTCCACTCCTTTACCAAGGGCTGGTGTTCGGATTTCTTTGCAACAAGAACGACGGTGGTACGATTATATTTCCTCCCGCCCCTTTTAAATGTCGGTTCACATGATAACACTAATGGCGTCTTATTAAATGCGACATCTTTGCCATGACTTTACTAACGATAGCAACAGTAAAAGCAGAAGTTGCAATGAATATAACAACGGTTGCTTTTAAATAAATAAAAAATATCCTTAGAAAATAAAAGACAAAAGTAAAAGCCCCGACGTTCAGCTGCTTCTAGTGTTCACTAGTGTCGATGATTGTCATGACGACAGCTAAATGCCGTTTTAAGTTCTTTCTTATTCGTAAAGTTGAAGTTGAATTTACATGGCCCTGTTGTTGGTACTTAAATAATTTTTATTTAAGTTTCACACATTGTTTCCTACGAGGTCGATTTAAACAGAATCTCTTCCTTCAAGGTTTCGTTATGGAAATCAAACGACATAAAATACGCAGAACGCAGTCAAAGCTCGCCCTTCTTCGATTCCATTATATAATCAAATTTTCCAATTACACAATTCTTGCAATGTGTTTCGTTACTTTCCTTATCATGTTAGACAAATCGAAAACCTATTGTGTGCTAAATCGAAAATTCGTTGATTTTGATGGTATAGAGCTGTATCACGTTTTTGCTAATGTTATTTCTTTCTATGGGATGAGAGTATAGCGCAATGATTATCAGGATGGAAAGTTAGATTATTGAGTAAAGTTCAAACTCCAGTAGAGCCTGTTGCATTCACTGTCACACAAATAATCTTTTGAAGGTATCAATACTTTTAAAAAATGCTAGGCCGGTAAATTTGCGTCCAGGTTTTTACAACCTTTCACCATTCTTTGTATATCTTCTATGATTTTTCTTTTAACTTGTTTCGTTAAAAACGACCGATAAGGAAGATTTTATTAATTTTTTAATTACTTTTTTTTATCTTCCTAATCTCCAGCAAAAAAGAAACATGTAAGAAAACTGGAAAAATTAAATAAAATTAATAAAATCGTCCTTTAGTCTTTCTCTATATTTCTGAGATGAGGTAATAAGAGTATTTACATTATTCGGAGTATTATCCTCATCTTTGTAACCATTTATACGACGTTTTTGCCGTTGTATATTCTTCAGGTGCTAGGAATTTAAAACCGTACCCTTCATTACAATCACTAGGGTATATCATTCTTATTCCTTGCGTAGAGCTCCTATGGTAGTCATGAGTTATCTCCCTCTAACTCTGTAAGTTTTTTGTTCACCAATGCTGTAGCCTGGTATTGAGACTGACCACAATTTTTATATAAAAGTGCTACTCTCATAAAAACAGAAAACAATTCATTGTTTAGAAAAATGGTTTAATCGCTATGTCATCCACAGAAAATTTGCGTTTCATATACATATATAGTTTAATTATGATAATGTTTAACGCCAAGGTTGGTGCTTTTTCAGTGGTTTTACTGATAAAATGTATTTTGTCAGGTAGACATTTTATCGTAAAGTGTTCGACAAGTACAAAGAGTTTGTTATTTTAACTAAGCACATTCATGTCGACTTCGAAGTTTCATGAAAACACCGCTATAATGTTCTCACTCTTAGGGCTATTTGCAAATACAATATATATATATATATATATATATATATATATATATATATATATATATATATACTCTCACCTATTAGGCGTGTAAAATGATAATATACACGCTAAAAAGTCTGCCTCCTTCTACCGAGCGCGCGTAGCTCAGAGGTACAATCGCCGACTGACGCCAATTCGGCCGGGTTTCAATCCTGAGTAAAAGGCAATCGGCTATTTAACCGTACTGATGAGCTGTGATACAGCGAAACAGAGCTGTCTGCGGATGACTATATATATATATATATAAATTCTGTCGAGTGCAGGACGAATTATTCTCCCAATTCATTTTCACTAATATGCAGGGCTAGCACGAAACTCAATTTAGATATCCTGGAGTCTATTATGATTAAAATGCAACGTCCTATCGTGTGTAGACAACGAGAGATGAAATTCAGGTTGTCCGTATATCGGGAGATTACTGCTTAACCCAGATAATATTCAGTACTTAAGTTTTTAACATCAATCGTTAATAATAATTTTCCTATCAACTTCTTTCTTTTGTACAGCCGACGATTAATTTTCTGACGAAGTGTCGGCTAAAAGGCGCCATAAATCCTCCTTTTTTAAGCGAGATACTTTTGTATTTATTTTAATAATAAAGGAAATACGATTCTTATACTTAAATCAATTTTGTCTTGGCATCAAAATAGAAAGAACCTGTTTATATATATATATATATATATATATATATATATTATTTGCGATGCAAATGTTCTTGAAGGCAAATTTTGAAATCAGCAAACATTTTTTTGCCGATTAATTTTAGAGATCAATTTTTTAAAATTATGAATAATCCATTACAGACAAGCATAAAATGTCCGAAGTTCAATTCAGAAAATATACACAATATATGGTCGAAACTTTAGACTTTCTTAAGACATCATCAGGGTAAGTAGAGACAAATGACGAGTTTTATAGTCTGTTTTTCTATCAGTAAACAGAAATCATGTTAGGAAAATATCTATCTTCCGGCGGGAATCGAACCCATGACTTGAGAGATGCCGCAAATAATAGATATTTTCCTAGTTCAAAAGTTCGACTCCTCCAGTCAGATAGATATTTTTCTAACAAGATTTCTTGAATATTCAGGCCGGTGAATATATATAAATATACTGTTTAATTAGAGATAAAATATCCACATAAATATCCATTAAAAATAAAATTCAGAGAAATAAACATATATATATATATATATATATATATATATATATATATTGGTATAATAAGAGTATAGTGATAATAATACACTATTATTATAACAATAATAACAACAACTATGTATCTATAAATGCTCTATATCTGTATTTAGCAATTTTTATTCAAAGTAAATATTAATCTGTAGAATATATATTATTAGCTTAAACAACTTAAGGTTAAACCTACCTATATATATATATATATATATATATATATATATATATATATATATATATATATATATAGGTAGGTACCTCCACTCATTTCTCTATACCTAAATTTTAATTTTAATTTTAATAATAAATAAATTATCTTCAAGCCTTAAAATTAGTTTAATTGAAAGCCGAGAGATTAAATGTACTAATTCCATTAAGCAAAATACCCTGGTTTATTTTAAATCGAAATTATATTGATCGGAATCAAAAATTTTCTAAATTTAAAAAAAAGAATTAAACATTTCAAATTTTCCGCCATTTTTCATCGGTTGTAAACAGAAGCCAATTCTCGGTTTAAAAAACTCTTACAAAAATAATATACACTGCGCTAACACATTATTTTCTCAAAATTACCGAATTTAAACTGATGTTAAAAAACTTAATTGCTTACTGCTTGAAAAATGTTTCAAAAAGAATTTCTTAATTACGTTAGCCTTGTTATCACAGCTTTCAACACCTTATCAGCACCTTAGGAGCAGCCGACAACTGATGATTTAGTATCCGGCCAAAAGTATGGAAGATGAATTTGGTATAAATCTTATTCATACAAATCGTTTTTTTTTCTTCTTAACTATGTTAAAATTAAAAATTTAACAAAGTTTTCAGCAATTATCCAATATCTTATGGAATTTTAGTGAGTTTAGCTGTGTAGGCTTATGTTTGAAGATGTTTTATGAAAAATAAAATTAAAATAATATAAAACTTTCTTTTAAAAAATTTACAATTTAATAACAATGAAAATAACGGCAGAAGTAACTCAATAATTTATGAAATGTTATGGTATTTATTAATTTTTATTTTTAATATTTATTTTTCATATTATTTTTAGGTACCTCTACAAATTGTGAATTTCACAATTACTTCTTTCTTTTTTTAACAAAATTAGAAAATTAGGAATTAAAATGTAAAATTTGCTTTAAATGTTTAAGGAATGACTTGCAAAACAGGCTATTGAATTTTATAAACGTCTTGAAGAGACTTGAATCAGAATCAAAGTACAGTGTCCGTCGTTTTCCATGTAAGGGGAATAATCCCAAACTCCTGTAAACTTCTAAAATAAATACGACCCCTATGGAAACTTGTTATAACCCCTATGGAACATCGTACTTAAATAAACATATTTATTTACACACAAAAAGTGTTTTTATTATTTTCAAAATATAAGGGGTGAAAAACTTTTATTAATTTTTTTATAGGCAATAAAATCATCAATTCTTAACTTAAAAGAGGCAACAGTGCTTTAAAAGATTTTTTAAATATTTTAAAATCTTTATGAATTATTATAATACTAAAGAAAAATTAAAATGTCTCTTTTAAAATATTATTAGTAATCGAAATTTTTTTTTCAGACTATAATTTCCTTAATTACTATTATTTATTCCAGCAATGAAAAGCTTATCAAATTAAATTATATCAGAGTTTTATTGCATTTTTATTTTAATTTTCGGAGCAGATTTTAAATAAGAAAAAAATAGGTGATTTATATTTCCTGATGAGTTCTGCGTTTAACTAATAAAAAATAATTTGCAGAAATTAAAATTTATTAAAATTTCATGAATTTGCGTGGAGGGGGAAAAAGTGTTAAAAAATAGTTTTCAACAATATTTTAAAAAATATTAATTTCAAAAATAATTTTATTCATTTGCAAATGAGTACTAAAAGTTTCATTAAAATCCGACAATTATTTGATTTTTGCAAGAATTTCCAAAATTTGTTTGTCACCGCAAAGGTGAGTTACGTAAAAAATTAAATAATCGATTGTAAACAGTCGTAAGATTTTCTGTAACGCTAACTCAAATCAAAACAAAATTTTCTGCTAAAATTTTGAACACGTTAAAAAGCATTAAAAAATTTTATAAAATAAATAAAAAATTTTTTTCATCTCTCCTCTTAATATAAACATTTTGATAGAAATAGGAATAATTCCTTTTTTTAAGTTTTGAACCTTTTTAATTCATACTATGCTGGTTTTTTTGTGATATAATGGAAGTACCTATGTATATTCTGCTCTAAAAATATTATACCTATTAATTTAACTTTTAATTGATTTAACTTTTGAGATTTTACTTTCTAATTTCTTGTTTGAGATTTAATTCAGATCAAATGAAATTATACAATTAAAACTTAGCATTTTAATAATATATAACTATCATGAACAATGCGAGAAACAAAATTTCAAATCCCGGAACGGTCAATTCATGATATGCATCTGACGATTGCTTTAACGCACGAAACTCTAAAAATAATAATAAAAATAAAATAATAAAAATAAATGAAATGAATTTTTTTTTAATCATATCACCACAAGCAAGGCGGTAACACCACTGATGCGCAGGGGGCTACGTAAGAGTAAGAAGATTGGAAAAGAGAAAACCGGAAACCACATCCTAAACAGGGAACAAGGGATGAGCCTCTTCACCTGTTCAATAGACGTGGGTGGAGTGTGAACCGGGCGATAGTTTAGTCTATCTACTCCAAAATAATAAAGATTATAAAATATAGAATATATAACAAAATAATAATAATAATAATAATAATAATAATAATATCGAAAGAATCCCTGGAAACCCCAGCTTAAGAGATATACAAAAACTTGTCTTATTAATTAAGGAGAATTTTTTTTAAGTAACGCTAGTTATGTTATGGGAGATAGAAAAAAACATTAAATGGAGCCATAACTACACACAATGGCCTGCTTTAGGTCTTTCCGTAGACATGGTAGGTAGTGCGACCATAGCAGTAATAAAATTATGATGAAAAATGATATAATAATAAAATAATTATAATAATAATGATAATAATAGATATAAAAAAATCACAAATAAAAAAGTTAAAATGCCTGATCATGATCGATTACATTATATTGGATTCTTTTTTGAAAAATCCTCGATGAATAGGGGAATTGTCAGCCCAGGTTTATTTGATTTAATGTTTTAAAAAATGCAATTGCTTTTTTATCCATTCGGCATTATTTGAACTGATTTCAGGGGGTCTCTTCGATTTCATTGGGTTAAAATCCCGCAGGTTTGGATGTGAAAAATTTTTCAACGTTTTGTTGAATTTGAGTTTCATTTAAGAAAGTACACGGATAAGGTGATAATGGTTTAGTGCAGGGTCAAAAGAATACGGTCGGTGAGTTTGACTAATCAACCGGTGGTCCTAAAAAAAATTTTTCTGCGTTATTTTTGCTGTATGCTGCTTGTGCTACCAGGAGCTCGGGTGGAGAAAAATAGTTTAATTTAATCGACTGTATGCGTAGCTATTCCGGCGCAAAAACGAAAACTATATTCTTAATTGCCATGTATGAGTAATAATTATGATACATTTTTAATACATGGTTTTTAAAACCTGAAATTACGTATATATATATATATATATATATATATTAACAGAAAATATATATATATATATATATTAACAGAAAATATATATATATATTTTAACAGAAAATATATATATACACACACACACACACACACACACACACACATATATATATATATATATATATATATATAAATCTAAACTTATTTATAAATGGAACTTTGTGTATGTGTGTGTGTTTGTGCTTTAAACTTTGTCATTGATTTTCCTAAAGTTGTTAATGATATATAAATATTTATAAACTGTTCGCACATGACAAAGTGTAAAACAATGGACTTCATCAGAATAAATTGGTTATGTTGGTACGACAACAGAAGCATGCGAACAAGTAGTGCAGGGGATTTAGATTGTCTTTTATAAAAGCCTTATATATGTATATATAGCTATGAATTAATTATACATTGCGACACGGTAATTTCAGTTTAGAGATAGATTCTCTTCATCAGGCAATGTTTGATGTTGGTTTTACAGACGATTTACATTTAAATACAAAATCCTTCGGTTTGCTGTGCATGTATGTGGGGAGATATAAAATGTACATGTGTTTCTTTCAACTAATCAGAGCGAAGATTCTTTTTGGAATTTGTCCCCAAAAAATACATACTAACTATTTCTCTTTTTTTTTCTTTTTCACTCAAAATAGTAAAACCTTGAGTCCTCTTCACCTGGAAATATATATAAAAGTTTTTGGCCACTCCATATTTTAAAAAAATGTATTTCATACTATTTTAGTACTTATTGCTAAGTAGATAATTCTAAATGAAAATAGAATGCTTCTTTTTTAATACTGCGCAATAATACGTGCATCAAATGAAGTGTTCTGATATCCAGTTTTTGTGATCTCTTCCCCATGTTTAGTCTCTTATTATTGGCTCACCGACGCTAAGGTTTCCTGGCTGCCTTGTAAAATTTTACTAATTAATAATAAAACAAAATTCTATTTTCATTTAGAACTAGCCACTTGGAAAATAATACTAAAAAATAGTATGAAAAACATCATTTTTTTAAATGGGGTGGCCTAATGATTATGGCCGGTAGTGTATATATATATATATATATATATATATATATATATATATATATATATATGATTATTGAAACAAGACTGACTACAATTTTGATAGAAAAAAATGCTATTCTGATCAAAGGAGAAAACAGTTCATTACGCGGTAAATTTCTAGAGAGCACCTTGATCGCAAGGTCATCTAGAGTAAATTTATTTTCGTTTCGACTTTTATAATATTTTCCATTCCTGGCAGATTTTACATAATCGCAGTGTGGGATACGTATTAACAAAATTGAAAAAGTAAAGGACTTTAATGAATTCGAATTTACAATTCTAAGAAAAAAACTTTAATCGCCAACATCAGTGGTTTGTACACATGTGTAGTCATACCAACATAACAAATATAGTCCGATGAAATCCTGAAGAACGAAACGCGTCGCAAGTAAACATTTTAAATTTTGTCCTACAATTTCCCCATAATTTTTCTTGATATATAAAGTATATATCCCTATCTCATATATATATATATATATATATATATATATATATATATATATATATATATATATATATATAGCTATACTGCTAGTATATATATATATATATGCTAGCAGTATAGCTCGGGGCGTTGCTTGGGTGTAATGAAAGCTTTAAACCAATCCATGGTCCTGGAGCTTAGACTCTGTCGACGTTGGCATGAAAAACTAAAAAGTAATAATTGTTTCCAGTTAAAGCGAAACCGTAGACTGAAAGAAAAATGAATGGATGTAAGTCAAATTTTGATTTCCTGGTATCGATATCAAATAAGTTCTTTTCGTCGTAAACTGAATTTTGAAGGCTAAAAAAGTCCTCTGAGTAAATGGTATCATTGCTGAGACCAAGAACGACAATTATACCTACTTATAGTCAAACCCGAAGCAAAAACTAAAATAAAAGGGCTGAAATAAATACAGACATACAGGCAGATAAACAGACACACACAAAAACATCTTGCTTTATATATATATATATATATATATATATATATATATATATATTCTCGATTTTCTGCACTATTGTAAGAACTGCCACCTTGAAACTTCTGAATATCGTTATTATGTCTTTGTCTATGAGTGTATCAAATTTGATTGAAATTGGACCACTCCTTCTATAACCCGATTTATTCGATTATCGATTTTCGATATTTATCAGGGGTACTTCGACACAAAACCTAGCTAAGAACACTCGCAGACGCTTATAGTACAACTGTGTATATTTTCAAGAAGATCGGTTCGGCCGTTTCGGAGTCTATAGGTAACGGACACACACACACAGACAAAATTCCATTTATAAATAAATTTAGATATATATGCAAACATATAAACATGTGTACAATCCTATAAAGAATATATCGATACGTGAATGGCTTTAAAATATTCACCGAAAACGAGTTTAGAAACTGCCTGATATATTGAATCAAGCGTTAATAAAAATGACCTTTGAAATTGTTAAAGGTGACTTCATTTTTATTCCTGTTCTTTTTATATTTTATCGACTCACGCAACTCTTATGCAGTCATTCTGACCAGAATAGGAGAGAGACGTAATTTGGACACTTTATTTTCCTCTAGTGAAAAATTAAAACTCTTACAGCAGAACTGAAAAGAAAGGAGAGCGAAAGAGAAATGAAATGGTAAAGAAAGTAAAGCAATAGTTAAAAAAAAAAGAAGAGAGAATGTTAAAAGCCCTAATTTGCATACATTGTGAAAGCCAGTTGCTAATTAATAATTACCAACCAAACGGACAATATTTCTCTTTCATAAAAAAGTAAATGACAAAAATTAATCTATATTCTACTTCGAAACTGCCAAGGTCCAGATACAGATACATCAGTCAGTCAGTTAAGTGCCATACGTGATACACGCTTGGGCGATCATGTCTCAAAAGAGACATGACCGACTGGGCAAAAGATTATCCCGCAGTAAGTTGCCATTGATTTCTTCGGTAGACTTGTTGCCTACCAAGGCTATAGAACCCAATCTGTCCTGTTATTTAACCCATAACTGGAGGGAAGAGATTAACACCTTTCACAAGGGTATTTGCGCGGAAGTGAATGCATAGAATACGACTGGGATTCGAACTCGGCTCCCCGATTTTTCGTTCCGAGCCGATATCAACTGCACCACGACGCACATCCTGCCGAAAAAATATTGTTTGCCAAAATTCCTCTGTAGAATCATGGCAGAAAGCAAATGTTCAGTTAAATTTCACATGTAATGTTCCCAACATAGAAGGAAGATCCGTAAACACTTATTTCCGTGATGAATCCAACATTAAAATATTTTATATTACTTGAACGTGAAGTCTTGATGTTTGCCCACTGATTTTTCTTCGGTCACCTTGAACAGTTATTCCCTCATTGAGACCCCATAATTCCGATGTCTATTTTGATTCGTCATTTCAGATCTCAAGTGAAACTCATACATTCGATTCATTGCTAATGAAGCTGGGAAAAATGAACAGCTCATTATAAAACCCCAGACGTTACCTGAATCCATCTTCTATACATTATCTTCGCAAAAGTTAGATTAAACCGAAAATGGCGTATCGCTGCTAAAACTGAGATCTGCCCAATTGTCACTTTCTAGCCTTGATAGAATCCAAAGTTATTAAAGCGGATTTCTTTTCAAACCTAAATCCTCTTTCCCAACAGATAAAACAATGCAAACTTATAGTTTACTCTTTCGCTATTCCATGGGAAAAAATTTCAGTCTTTAGTTCCACACGTTCAGATGTTTACAGTTAAAAACCAACGGGCCCATTCCATCTGGGTTCTAATTGTAAATAAAAAATTCTGCTCATCAAAGACGAAAGAAAAACTTGAAGCAACTGAAATGTCGTTCTACAGAAGATATGCTGTGTATATAATGGATAGAACACGTGAGCAATGATGAGGTTTAGGAAAAGTTGAAAACGAAAAGAAAATTAATACTGAAAATCAGGAAAAGACAGCTAAAGACCTTGGGACATATGATGACGAAGGAAGGCTTAAAAAATCTGATACTCACAGGAGAGATAGAGGGAAAAAGAGACAAAGGAACTCAGCGGATAACATATTTGACGGGCCTGAGCAGATGGATGTCAGAGCGGGGTTTGGGTGCCGCAACAGAAGATAGCGTGTTAAGAGCCATCAGGGATAGGGAGACGCGGAAGGCCATGACCGCCTACGTTCTGAAGAGACATGGCATATAGAAGAAGAAGAAGAAGAAGAAGAAGAAGAAGAAGAAGAAGAAGAAGAATCACTGATTTGTAGAACAAACTCCATTGTCGGTGCTTTTATAAAAGCTGCTATCTTAACCTATAACAGTCAATGGCTAATCAAACTCTGGATTTGAGACAAACTTCATCCGGAGGTAAGGCTTCTGATCAGATTGTAGATTTGAGGGATTGTTGAACCACCTCTTACTTGCTGATCTGGGGATGATAGCAGATGTTGGGCTTCCAGATGTAGCAAATAATGAGCCTTAAACAAAACACTTCTTCTTCTTCTATGTGCCCTGTCCCTTCAGGACGTAGGCGATCATGGTTCTCCACGTCTCCTTATTCCTTGTAGCTCTTAGTATGTTCGCTCCTGTTACACCTCGCAACCCCCGTTCCGTCATCCACCTGATCAGGCCCTGCAAATATGTTATCCGCTGCCTTCCTCTGTCTCTTTTTCCTTCTATCTGGCCTGTCAGTATCAGGTTCTCCAAGCTCTCCTTCCTTATTGCATGTCCTAGGAACTAAAGTTGTCTCTTCCTGGTGCTCACTATTAATTTCCTTTTTGTTGCCATACTTTTCAACACATCATCGTTGTTTGTATGCACAGTCCACGATATCCGCAGCATCCTTCTGTAGAACCACATTTCCGCTGCTTCAAGTTTTGTCCTAATTTTCGATGATATTGTCCAGCATTCACTGTCGTATAACACTATAAAAGTATAAAAATACATATTTATAGTAGCAGCAATACATTTTATAAGTAGTTAAAGATGCAATTTCTTTTAGAATATTGAGAGTTTCGGAATAAAATATGTGTGTTTAATTTAACCAATCAGAATGAATTTCAAATTTTCAATTTGAAAATATAGGTTATATGTTTGGGCAATACAGGCTTTCTTCTTTCAATCTTAACGGGAAAGGGTCGGTCTACTGAGCTACACTTTAGACTGCTCTTTTTCAGTACGATGTATCCGTTTTTGTTACAAGATTGATGTCTTAAATTTATCTGTATAACTGCAATTTTTAAAAACAAAAAAGTAAAGAAAACATTTTATTTTTGATTTGACTTAAAAAGACTCTTGACACTGATTATATTATTTGTATTTTGGTTCAGAGAGCATTTTATTGTTCCTGTTTTTCATAAAAATTTTAATATTTATTTAATTGAAAATTGTATTACGATTTGACTTAACCCTCTACGGCCATTCGTATCATATTTGATACAGTATGAAAACAAGCCTTGAAAGAAATATTTTCCTGAAATTTTTTTAAGAGAAATATTTTATAAATTTCAAATGAAAGCAGTACTGACTGCTCAGTCAATGAATACCAAATGTTTCCTTATAGGGAAATACCAAATGTTTCCTTATAGGGAAATACTGTATCAAATATGATACGAATGGCCCTAGAGGGTTAAAAAGACTCTATTTATTTAATTAATATTACATCGTAATACAAAACAAATTATCGGATATATGTAAGTTAATGAATATTCTTTTATGAAGAATGTTTTAACCACATACTAAAGTGAATATTTTGCAATGTTTGCATATGACTTATGTTTATTATATATATATTTATTCTTAAGATATTTAATATTGTATAGTTTGTCATATAGATCGAATGGGCATGGAAAATACTAGAAAAAAGCTAGAATATGTAAGTGTTTAAACAATCCATGCCCTTTGTATCTATATGAAAACTAAAATTAAATTTCTTAAGAATAAAAAGCGTGCTGTAAACGCAGTCTAGTATAATTATATTAAAATTTTAATTTTATCCAATCTTGAAGGAGATCGAAATTATTTGGGTAGAAAAAACCAGAGCGCCTTCTTTAATGAATTTCATCTAAACATCAAAAAACTAATAAGAGTAGAAAGTTATGTATTCAATATAGATCCACTCCATGTAAGTGGAAAACGTGGAGCCAAGAAGTAGGGTGTTGCTCTTCTGGAGTTTAGCATCAGCCATCTCTTCTGATAGATTCTCTCGAACTATTGTTTCAGCTTCTGGAACTCTCTTATAGTTTCTTTCGGACTCAGTATTCTCACCCTTTGCGACCAAGTAACTTTATCACCTTACTGAGAGTGAAATGATTTTTAAAAGTTCGAAAATTGATGACAGTAATGATTTTAGAAAAATGCTACAGCTCTGCTCAATAGCATCGTCATAAATTGAGACGAAGTAGATAAATTTTCTGTTTAGGTGTATCTCTGTGAATGTTTGACCCTATTATGTAAATGGAAAGTTGTGAAGAACGACGATCGCCTACATCCAAACGATCATTGTTTAAAGAAACTTTATGTTATCAATCACGATTTCAAACCTTGGTTATTTGAAATAAAATTTCTGATAAAGGGGTGGACACCTCAAAGTCCATACTGACTTTGAATCTAGAAGTTGAGGCGTCTTGAAATCGCATTTCCTTACTGTTGAATATTCGTAATGATTTTGAAATTTAGTGAAAACTTCCACGAATTAATTCTCATATATTGTTGACGAAATTTAGAGGAAGCATGTGTGTGTGTTGACAGATGTCCGGCAGTGTGTTGACAGATGTCCGGCAGTGTGTTGACAGATGTCCGGCAGATGCCTTTTCAGCAAGAAGTTAATTTAATTAATCGTAAATTTATGTTTGATATGATTCGCATGACAAACACCGGGGTTATAATTTAAATTTGAAATGCAATGTCTGAATTCTTTTTCGGTCCTAAGCATGACGTTAAGCTGCATCTGGCAGCAAAGCCTCTGATTGAGAAGTTGTGAGGGGCATGGAACCACCTCTTAATTGCTTTTGTTCTCAGGTCCACCCTCATCCGGAGTGGTAGCACCTGTTAGTCTCCCTGCTATGGGCAAATAATTAACCCCCAAAATGGGTCAAAACACTATGAAATTATAACAATAGACTTTTATAGAATAATATACATAAACATAGACTTCTATAGAAAAATATATATTTTTGAAGAAAATATATTACCAACAATACATTTTTGAAAAAAAAAATAATTGCCATAACAGATTTTTGAAGGAAAAGAAATTATTCTCAGCAAAACATTTTTGAATACAAAACTAGAAGAGTTTTTCAGTTTTCTAAAATAAAAAAAGAATAAAAACAAAAAAACTGACTAAATAAATCTTCTCACTATAACCGAACATAAAAAACAACATTAAAATCCAAGCTTTTTGGCATTAAATAACCCACAGAGTGTGATATGCCGTTAAACAAAACTCAAACTCAAACTGACTAAATCAACTTTCTTACTATAACCGAACATTACAAAAATGCTTTAAAACCTACCTTTTTGGCATTAAATAACCCACAGAGGTTGATATGCCGTTAAACAAAATTCCAATTCAAATTCAAACTGACTAAATCAACTTTCTTACTATAACCGAACATTACAAAAATGCTTTAAAACCTACCTTTTTGGCATTAAATAACCAACAGAGGTTGATATGCCGTTAAACAAAACTCAAACTCAAACTCAAACTGACTAAATCAAATTTCTTACTATAACCGAAAATTACAAAAATGCTTTAAAACCCTACCTTTTTGGCTTTAAATAACCCACAGAGGTTGATATGCTGTTAAACAAAACTCAAACTCAAACTCTGAATTCGTTTTCGAAATTGGTTAGAAACGGTTGTCCTTCTGATTTGAATTTTGTTTCAGTAATCAGCCTGTAACGAGAACTTCTCTCTTACATTAGTTGCTGGTTCTTCTTTGGGTTTTTTTTTTTTGTTTTTTTGGGTTTTTTTTTTGTTGGTCAGGTATATAGGACTAATATCATTGAAAGAAGGTTAAATAAAAGAACTACATGTGAAATGCTTAGCATAAAGCTTTCACTGGCTGCAGCACAAGAAAAGAAAAAAGTAAAAACACCAAGAACTGTTAGGAAAGTTGTTTATATGGCAAATCAACATCGGTGGGTCATTTATTGCCAACTAAACTTTATTTTTTGCTGCTAATACCTTTTTCTTTCAACAATTCATTATTGCTTTTAAATAAGTTTTTGTGTCTAGTAATACATTTTCTTTTCGAGTATCAAGATTCATTGGGATTTGTTTTTAATGACAGGGTCCCCAAGTCCTACCTTTGTTATTTAACCCATAACGGGAGGGAAGAGACGGATTAATACATTTCCCAAGGGTACCAGTGCTTAAGTGAATACAGGGCATTTAACTGGTATTTGAACTCGGCTTACCGATTTCTCTTTCCGAGCCGATATCCATTGCACCAAAACATCCGTTGCTTAACTTCGGTGATCGAGCAAGAACCGGTATATTCAACTTGATATGGCCGTAAGCACGTGCATCCGTCACTATACGCTTACAGCAACTGGTATTCCCAAGCGGTCAACCATCTAAGTACTGACCAGGCTCAATGTTGCTTAACTTCGGTGATCGAGCGAGAACCGGTGTATTCAACGTGATAGGCCGTATGACTGTCAGGAAAGCTTTATTTGTTTAGAAATAAACTATTTTTTTTTAATCATTTCACCCCGAGCAAGGCGGAAATGCCACTGATGTGCAGGGGGTTACATAAATGTAAAAAGATTAATTAGAAAAGAGTGAGGAGTACAAACTAGTTAGAAAGGAACAATAGAAAGCAGGTGCGATGACAGATGCATAGGTGGAGAGAAAGGGAAGGTTATACAGGGGTAGGGAGAGAGCTAGAGTCCAGTGGTTAGTAGATGAGTATTGACTTTGCATTTAAATTTCTGGAGGTTGTAGCCGTCAGGAAAGCAAGAATACGGGAGCGAGTTCCACAGGCGGGAAGTGCGAGAGAAGAAGCTGCAGGAGTAGAATTGTCGTCTGCATTTGGCTAACCTGACTGTGAATGGGTGGGACCCAGTTGCCAGTCTGGTTGCACGAGTAAACACCTGTTGAGGAGGCATCAGTGACTTAAGCTCGTACGAGCAGAAGCCATGAAAGTATTTATAGAACAGACAAAGTGAGGCCACATTTCGACGATGGGGAAGTGGCTGCAGTCGAGTCGCCAGATCAGTAACTATCACAGTACAGACTCTCCTTTGTAGCTTGTTAAGAACACTGAGGAGAACGGCAGGGGCACCTGACCATAAATGACAGCAGTACTCCATGCACGGACGGATGGTTGACTTGTATATATGCAGGATGGATTCAGGTGGAAAAAACATCCTGGATCGACATAGTGACCCAACCTTCTTAGCAGTAGATTTTGCTATGGATTCAATATAGTTGTTCCATTTGAGGTTTGAGGACAGGGTAAGTCCGAGGAGGCGTAGTGTGAATCCAGAACTCATACTTCAAGCACACTACCTGTATTCGATTAGAAAATAAAATCAGTAAATAAACTGAAATAACAACTGGAGTAAGACAAGGATAGAACAAAAGAACTTCCACAAGAATTTTTATAGCTGGCTGCAGTCTTAACAACATAAAATGATACAGAAATTAGAATAGAAAAATACTTCATAATGTACCAAAGGAAAGTGAAAAGAAAGAACTAAACTTTATTTATTAAAAACGTAAACAGCTATGCTTGTGAACTAAGATGTGTGTAGTGGTGTAGTTGATATCGACTCGGCACGACAAATCGGGGAGCCGAGTTCGAATTCCAGTTGAATTCCTTGCATTCCCTTGGGAAAAGTATTAATCCGTCTCTTCCCTCCAGTTATGGGTTAAATAATAGGACAGAATGAGTTCTATAGCCTTGGTCAGCAACCAGTCTACCGCAGAAAGCAATGACAACCTACTGCGGAGTGATCTTCTGCCCAATCAGTCATGTCTTTTTCGAAACATGATCGCCCAAAGCCTTTATCACGTATAGCACTGAACTGACTGAATAAATCTAAAATATCTGGGAAGTGTTTTAACAGAAGACAGAAAATGTGACATATATATTATCGTGGCCTGTTAGGGCCAGGAAGAAAGACACGAAAAGAAGAAGGTAGGTTGAACCAGTGAAATGGAATAATAGAACACATACACAATAACAATGTCATTGATCAGTAGATAGAAGTGTCCGTCCGAACTGTCAAGTTACAAGGCGTCTCGACTGCTCACTTTAGGAAATCTCGCAGGTTAGTATTTATGAAGGAAGAAGAGTTCATTCCAATGTAGAATGGGCACATAACAGATATCGAAAGACACATTGGAATATCGAAAGATGACTTCCAAAAGCTAAGCAAAGTATCAATAAACAGGGGGGTTACCTAGAATTTAGAATTTTACAAGAAAAAACAAGTTGAGAATTATTATTTAACTAGCAGTATAGCCCGGCGTTGCTCGGTTGTAATGAAAGCATTAAAACTAATCCATGGTCCTGGAGCTTAGACTCTTTGGACGTTGGCACGAAAGACTAAAAAGCAATAATTGTTTCCAGTTAAAGCGAAATCGTAGACAAAGAAAAATGAATGGATGTAAGTCAAATTTTGATTTCCTGGTGTCGAAATCAAATTTTCGGCACTATTGTAAGAACTGCAACCTTGAAACTTCTGAATATCGTTTCTTATGTCTTTGTCTATTAGTGAATCAAATTTGATTAAAATCGGACCACTCCTTCTATAACCCGATTTATTCGATTATCGATTTTCGATTTTTGTCGGGGTACCTCGACACAAAACCTAGCTAAGAACACTCGCAGACGCTTATAGTACAACTGTGCAAATCTTCAAGAAAATCGGAGTCTATAGGTAACGGACACACACACACACACAGACACACACACACAAAGTTCCATTTATAAACAAGTTTAGATATGGATCCTGCTTTACATCACTGAATACTGGACAATCTTTTCACAGATGAAGAAGAGATATGAAACAAAAAAAATATCGTTCTACAGAAGGATGCTGAGAATACCAAGGACTGAACAAGTGGGTAAGGAAATAAAAAAGAAACATATACTTCGAATAAGAACGAGGCAGTTGATATTTTGGGGGCTTGTAATGAGGAAAGAGACTGTGACACCCACACGACATCAAGTAGAAGAGTGATAGAGAAGATGAAACGAGTGACTTAAAATCTCATCTATAATTGATCCATGATCGTCCACGTCCTGAAAGAACACGACGCATAGAATTTATGATTTAAAATTTATGATTTATAATTTGTGATTGTAAATTAAAATTGTTTTAATATCTATTTTTCCGAGATGAGTTATTGTAAGTATTTACACTAATTCACATTGTTCTGACTTGTCCTCATTTTTGTTGTCATATTCACGACGCTTCGATCGTTGTACCCTTCATTCTTCTTCAGGTGATTGGAATTTTAAACTGAACAGTTTATTTCGGTCGTTGGGGTAGATTGTTCTAGTTCCATGTAACATTCGGATACCTCAGTTTCGGTTATTTACCTTGAGTAACTAATGTCTCCAAGTTTTTGTTCACCTCATCTGTGGCCAGGTATTGAACTCATAACCTTGGGGGACAAGTCACTGGATAAGTTGAATAACGCTTTTATCAACTAGGCCATGTGTCTATTAATTTGACCCAAATAGTTGTAAGTTCAAAACTAAAAGGAAATAACTGAAAATAAAATATCCGAAAAGGCAAGACACGTAGAACTAGAACAATCTAGCCCGGTCGACGAAACATTGAAATTTGAAGATCGCTAGTTTAGTACGATAATTTTAACACTGTATAATACATCCTAAATTAAACTTAACTGTTAAAATTCCACACACACACACACACACACACACACACACACACACATATATATATATATATATATATATATATGGGCAGCAGTTAAACAAGTTTCGTTAAAAAACGACCGACAAAGAAGATTTTATTAATTTTTTATTTAATTTTTCCAGTATATCTACTTGTTTCTTTTTACTGAAGATAAGGAGTGTAAAAATGTTCCATAATTTTTTACTTTCCAAGCGCTTTCAGCCACTTCACTACCAATTTTCAAGGATGTCATTTTTCCGATGTCGATATTTCATCCCAGGTTGTGATTGCAACATCATTTTTGCGTTTTTGAAAAAGAGCGTTCTTTTAATTTTAATGCTCTTTACAAGACTGTGTTTCTTGTCATAGATTAATTACATACATTGGCCATACTACCACTTCTTTTAGCAGACACCTATTTTAAAAAAATTGCAATAAAAAACATTAATTTTCCCATAATTTAAGAGAACCCTTATTTTGATTGAAAATACAAAAAGACAATTTAAATCACAATACCAAAGGCACCTGGGTATAAGTGAGTCACTATGTATCACACAATTTTCCCCTACCACAAACCTACATTATTTAACATTGGAAATAGAATTTTGAAAGATCTTTTACAAAGTAGACAGACTCGAGCGTCACGTGATAGCTTTTCAAAACCACAAAAATTATGTTAGTCAAAATATGCGGATAAAACAGCAACATCGGAAAAATAGCATCCTGGAAAGGACAATCATTTCCACGAAATTCGTTTCATACACTTTCACTTTCTCTCCTTGCAAAACTTGCATCTTAGTGGCATTATCGCCTTTTTTTTAGTGAAACGGTTAAACAAAATGAACACAAAACTTGATCGTTACTTTTTCATCACAGATAGATAGTGAAGAGCAGCGTAAAATTATTATATAAATAGAAATCCTAAGACCACATGAAAAATGACATAAAAACCACAACCATTGCACCATCTTGTATGTCATTTTTAATGAAACCTGCATATATATATATATATATATATATATATTATCGTATCACACTGAGCAAGGCGGTAACGCCACTGATGTGCAAGGGGCTACATAAAAGTGAAATGATTAAGTAGAAGAGAGTGAAGAGAAAGACGAACCAGTTAGAAAAGAGCAAGAGAAGGATGGGAATACAGGTGTGATGACAGTGACAAAGGTGGAAAGAAAGGAAAGGATATACAGGGCGGTGAGGAAAGAACTAGAGTCAAATGGTTAATAGATGCATTTAAATTCCTGGAGGTTGTATCCGTCAGGAAAGCAAGAATATGGAAGCGAGTTCCACAGGCGGGAAGTGCGAGTAACGAAGCTGCAGGAGTAGAATTGTAGTCTGCATTTGGTTAATCTAACTGTGAATGGGTGGGACCCAGCTGCCAATCTGGTTGCACGTGTAAACATCTGTTGCAGATGCACCAGTGAGTAGAAGCCATGAAAATATTTATAGAACAGATAAAGGGAGGCTATATCTCGCCAAATCGGTAACTATCACATTACTAATTATCCATTGGAGCCTGTCAAGAACACTGAGATGAACAACAGGGACGCCTGACCATATATGGCAGCAGTATTCCATGCACGGACGAATGTTTGATTTGTATATATGGATTCAGGTGGGAAGAACACACACACACTCACACACACACACACACACACACACACACACACACACACACACACACACACATATATATATATATATATATATATATATATATATATATATATATATATATATATACCGGACGATTAGGTCGAGTTTCAATCCTGGGTTAGGAAGCGAACGGAGTCTAAGCCGTACTGAAGAACTGTAATACAGCGAAGCGTATCTGTCTGCGGATGACTATAGTATATATATATATTATCACAACTCAACGATATGTATATATATATATATATATATATATTTGAGTTGTGATAATATTTAACAACAAGGTTTTTTTCTTTTTGTTTTTTTTACTTATAAAATGTATATTAGCAAGCAGGTTTTTAACATAATGTGCTCGATATTGGGTGTATTATTTTTTGTAATTTTTTTCCCATTACTGTTATTATGAATACTCTACTATTATTTGTTTTTATTATTATTATTTTTATGTTTTTATTATTACTTATAGTTTCATATTATTTTAATATAAGATTATATTTTTAATTGGCTTTTTGAATTGTTATTATTTTGTATTCATTTATCGTTATATTTTGTCTTTATTATTAGTATCAGTATTACTATTATTATTATTATTATTTTTATAATTTTTAAATTTTTTATTATTATTATTATTTATTTATTATTGATTTAATTTTTTATTATTTTATTACCATTATTACTTTAAGGTTTTTAATATTAGTTTCTTTATTATCATGTTATTATTACTACCAATATGTTTTATATAATAATATAATAGTATTATTACTAGTACGATTAGAATTGATAAGAAAAACTAACAATTCATTTTTCTAACGAAAATTCAATCCCTAAATTTTAATTTGGAATGTCATGCACATAAAAATAGACAACTAAAAATCCAAGTCAAGATTCACTGATTTCCTTGTAAATCTAGACCAAGGCCGTCGCATGACGCTAAGATTTAACATTGTTAAGTTAACTTCCTTTATCATTTTTTTTTCTTACTTGACTTTTTCTGGATAAATTTAACCCATTCATTGTTGTATGAATTTTGGTTTGACGATTGGTGGATAAGAGAGCTGTGAAATATTATATTACCAATGGGTTTATAAAAACATGAAAATTATGTTCTTTTTATATTTATAAATATATTAGACATCCGCATACAAACCTGTTTCGCTGTATCACAGGTCATCAGTGTGGCTAGACACACCCACTTGCTTCTAGGCGCATGGAATCAGAGAAGGGATATTTTAACGTGCTGTATATAAGCAGTGTATACACATCCCTGTCACCGAAAGAACTCAGTTCATTCCTGAAAGAGTAATACAGAAGTGGAAACTGTTTTTAAAATTTTCTTCTCTAGAGAGCTCAATCTTAATGAGAGCACATATATATATTTGTAACATACAACGTGTGTTAGCACGTGCGATACCCTGTCTTTATCAACCGCCGACCAGGGGTGATGTCACGGTTTCGGTGGCTATGGCGAGACCGCAACCCCTGGCGCCACCAGCAGCGTTTTCGACTAGGCATGGTATGAAGATAAACTTGTTGATTTCCCTCTTGTATATTCTCATAAAGAAGTAAATAAAACGATCGTTCCTCCTCTTTGCAGTTTGTATCGGCAATGAAATTTCCTGAACGCGTTTGCCGTTATTAACGCTTGCGTGAAGGAAGAAGAAAAAATCGTTATAGATGACCACACAAATATCTCACTTGCGCATATTAGATCGTGATGTTGCGCGAATTTTGTTTGCTTGTTGTTTTGTTCTCGACTGTATCGTTGTTCGAATGCGGTGCGAAGCGCTTTTTAAACCACGACCAGTGATGCCTATTTTAGTAAGGAAAGAAATAACTGAATGTCCCAGAAACCCACGACACCCAACCTGTCGTAGGTTTCTGGGACATATCATTTCTGTCACGCTCATGGACAGAGAAACCATGTAAGATACTCAATAGTAGGTACATCAATATATATGTTGCCGTCGTCATTTTTGACAACACGTGCTAACTCGTATAATATATGAAAGAATTGCTATAATTCAAGGCTTAATGATATTTCCGAAAAAAAATCATTTTTGCATAATCAATATTAATTTACGAGGAAAATTTTATTGGTCGCGTTAATATTTTTGACATTTATTCATATCTAAACCGATGAATTACTTTACCATTCTGGTTGTTTTTTTAAGCGAATTTTCTCAACTTGTATATTTTTAAACTCGTTAATGAAAATATATTTATACATCATGTTCTTTTAATTTGGAAAAATATTTTAATTTGTTATAACGATTTTTGTTTGCTTTTCGTTAAGGAATAAAACGGGAAATATAGAGAGAGGTCGTTTTTTTTTTAATCAAACTCACTTGTGGATATTAACCGGGCAAGGACACTTCCGCCGGTGCTGATAGAAAATATACATTTGTCTTAGTCACTAACCGCTACAGTTCACTCAATTACAAGATTATTTTTTGATATGCAGCTGAAGAACTTTTAGTAGTATTCAGGTAATAAGAATCTTGTGCATAAGAATTAGTATTCAAGCTCTTTAAAGGTTTACTTACATTTGTATGCTGAATCTTTACAAAGACAGACGTGAAGAGATGGGCACTGATCATTTCAGAATTACAAAACCACATCCCAAACGAATTTAACAATAGACGACAACGATCCTGCTTTATCAGCCGAGGACAATGTAAAGATGATTAAATAAGAATTCTATGTCGACAACGTAGGTAATCGTAGCCTACAACATGCGTATAAGATGGCATATGTCGTCCTTACAGCAGCAAACACAAATGTAAAAAGATAGGCACTGATCATTTCAGAATTCCATACCATATCCCAAACTAAGTTAACAATAAAAGACAACGATCCTGCTTTCCCTCCCAAAGCCAATGTAACGATGATCAAATTGAGGTTCCATGTCGAGAACATAGGTAGTCATAGTTGATGTAAGACTAATTCTCAACATTGTGTTTTTCAGCAGTGTTCAGTTAATCTAATTTTTGCATAAGAATTAGTATTCAAGTTCTTTAAAGGTTCACTTACAGTTGTATGCTGACCTCTAATAAATAAACAAAGAAATGCCTTTCAATGAAAATACAGGCGTCTTGTAAAAAAGAGGTAAACTTATTATCATTGTTTTATCTTTCAGATATAATTGACCATGAATAATTTTGAATACATATCTTAAATATGCATTACCTTAAATAATCTTTCGACTCTCGCGTAATTACTTAAGTCTGACCGGTCCTTTCATGATTGGTTAATTGCTGCTTGATTTTGTGGCTCATCATTTCAAGGTTATCTGCAGACAACTTTCGTCTTTCCTTCTACACTTCTCGTATGGCCAAACAACTCATTGTGCGTCAAGTTATCATACTTTCAAAGAACACCCGACGTAAAGATTGACGAATTTCTTCCTAAAATTGGCAGTCACATCAGTCATCCCCAGTTTTCAATAGTTGTTTCACATCTTTCTCAATTCACCGCTTTTTTTACTGGGCACCCTATATATATATATATATATATATATATATATATATATATATATATATATGTGTGAGTGTGTGTGTGTGTGTGTGTGTTTTAATTAAAAATACACTGCGACGCGGAAATTTCTACGTTTCGAGATTTCTATCTCATCATCAGGCAATGTTAGGTCATAGTTGTGAAAATGATTTTCATTTAAATTTAAGAAACAATACGTTTTTTATTTATAGATATAGGAAGACATATGTCTTTCCATTTTTATGTCTTCCCAAATCTATAAATAATAAACGTAATGTTTTTTATATTTAAATGAAAATCATTTATACAACTATGATCTAACATTGCCTGATGACGAGATAGAGATCTCGAAACAGAAATTTCCGTGCCGCAATGAATTTTGAATTAAAAAGCAAATTTAATTATGTGATTATATTATTCTCAACAATATTGATTGCATTGAGCACTTTAAAAAAGTAAATGCCAGAGAACTCGGAATTGTAAAACTGTTTGTCCTCTTTACCTATATATATAGATATAATGAATGTTCATTTTTGTGTCGACGTTCCTTTCTTTGCTTAGCAGACAACTTTCGCTATCTTTAGATTTCAGGGTCACCTTTCCATCCTCTATTGAAGCACCTACCATATATTTAAGTAGTTGCAGTTGTTTGATTTTTACATCTCCATATTTGGAATTTGCATAAGTGATCGTTACTTTTGCTAACAACTATGTATTATGTCTTTTTGCAATTGATGTTTCGTCTGGGTTTTCTTCACTACCTTCCGGAGAATTTCTTGTAGTTCTCTTTCTGTTTTTTCCTATCAACAGTGTGTCATCTGCATATATTATATTGTTAAGACATACATTCAACCATACATAGAGATAGCTAGATAGAGAGATCAAGAGAGAGATTTAAATGTGTAAGTATTCTTGGTTTTTGTTTTTAACCGAAATATAAAGCCTTATTTTTAACATAAAATCAAATATTCATGGTTTGAGAGTTCTTCAGAAAAAATTAGCAGCGACATACATTTGTAATAAGTATCCACATTATATCTAGTAAATCACTTTGCTTCTTTTTGAATTTCTGAGATGAAAAGTGATTGTTATTTGCACTACTTACATTAAGGACTATTGTCCTCATTTTTATTGTTGTTATCATTTTGTGCTCGCCGGCCTTCATCTGACATGACAAACGCAATATTTTTATTTGGGACGAGTATGGCAGTGAATGCTGGACAATCTCTTCAAATTTTGCCAAAAATGCATTCCAAAAACTAAGCAGAGTATTAAGAGAAAGAAATATTTCGTCGGAAACAAAGATGAGAGTACTGGATTGTTATGTTATATGTCATCCTATATGGCAGCGAATGCTCGACAATCTCGTCAAAGATGAAGGAAAGACTTGAAGCAAAATATATGTGGTTCTACAGAAAAATGCTGAAGATACCCTGCGTCGAACATGTGAGCAACAATGAGGTTTTTTAGAAAATCAAAGCAAAAAGGAAATTTACAATTAACATCATGAAGAACCAGTTGAATTTTCTGGGGCACGTAATGAGGAAGGTAGGCTTGAAGAATCCGACACTGACAGGACAGATTGAAGGAAAAGGAGACAGAGGAAAGTAGCGTGTAACATACTTGATGAGTTTCAGCAAATGGACTGAAGAACAGTGTTTGGGAAAATAAAAAGACAGAGAGACAAAACTTATTAAAAGCTGTAAGGAAAATGAAGGTGCAGAGGACAATGAACGACTATGGCCTAAAGGGACAAGGTACATAAAAAAGGAATGAACTGGCAGTTTTGATTTATGGATTTCTTAATCAAGTTGGCTGGAGTGGGTAGATGAAAAAGAGTGACTATTTTGCCCGCTACCTAATGTATTCGTTGGGAACTTCAAGGAGAAGTTCTGTTTGATATTCTTCGCTTTCCTCATAACACAGATCTAGTATCAGCCGTTCCAAATCGCTGTTGAAGCAAATCGACAAGCTTTTTCTCTCTTGCTTTGTTTTGTATTTTTTCTTTTTTCTTTTTTTCTTTTTTTGTGTGTGTGGGTACATCAAATTCGTTTTTTGATCTTATGACAAGTTCCACCTCAATCTATAGCGATTGCCTCAACTGTAGAACAGAAAAACATTCAGTCAGTTAGTTAAGTGCCGTATGTGATACACGCTTGGGCGATCATGTCTCGAAAGTGACATGACTGACTAGGCAGAAGATTTTCCCGCAGTAGGTTGCCATTGCTTTCTGCGATAGACTGGCTGCCAACCAAGGCTATAGAAACCATGGGAAGTAGGAAGAGACGGATTAATACATTTCCCAAGGGTATTTGCGCGTATATGATTGCAACGAATTCAACTGGAACTCGGAAAACATTACTGGTTCAAAAATACAACGTTATTCCTTATAAAGTAGCCTTTAACTCGTACCCAAGAATTTCATTTCTTTTTTTCTGATCGCATCCTTTATGATGATGGAGTTGATAACTAAATTCGCCGCTAATGTGCAGGTTCCGGACTAGAAGTAAAAAATTAATTTCTTTCTTAACAGATAGAAGTTTGCTGTAGTTGGAAATTAAGCATAATATACATTTCAATAAATTTGATATCTTCTAACGTGTTGTGACATGAACGACTAAAAATCGGCATTTTTTCTTTCTTTTTTTTAATCCCTTCACCCCAAACAAGGCGGTACCGCCACTGGTGCTCAGGGGACTACATAAGAGAAGAGTGAAAGTTTAAGCAGGAGGAGAGCGAAGAGAAAGACGAACCAGTTACAGGGGGTGTCAGAAGAGGATGGGAATACATGTGAAGGCAGTTGTGAAGGTAGAGTGAAAAACGAACTTACTTCTCAAATGTAAATATTTTAGCTTGACAGGCTTCTTAAGCATTAAACCACGCGAAGGGGTTCATACCGCAAAAATTTAAGTATTATTTTTAAGGTGATTTTCTAAGAGTAGCTTAGATGTGATACAAGGCTGAAAGTATGAGAGACCCAGTGAGGATCGAACTTACTACTGAAACAAAATTATTTCAGCTTGACAGGCTTCTTAAGCATTAAACCACGTCAAGGGATTCATACCGCAAAAATTTAAGTATTATTTTTCAGGTGATTTTCTAAGAGTAGCTTAGATGTGATACAAGGCTGAAAGTATGAGAGACCCAGTGAGGATCGAACTTACTACTGAAACAAAATTATTTTAGCTTGATAGGCTTCTTAAGCATTAAACCACGTCAAGGGGTTCATACCGCAAAAATTTAAGTATTATTTTTAAGGTGATTTTCTAAGAGTAGCTTAGATGTGATACAAGGCTGAAAGTATGAGAGACCCAGTGAGGATCGAACTTACTACTGAAACAAAATTATTTCAGCTTGACAGGCTTCTTAAGCATTAAACCACGTCAAGGGGTTCATACCGCAAAAATTTAAGTATTATTTTTAAGGTGATTTTCTAAGAGTAGCTTAGATGTAATACAAGGCTGAAAGTATGAGAGACCCAGTTAGGATCGAACTTACTACTGAAACAAAATTATTTTAGCTTGATAGGCTTTCTAAACATTAAACCACGTCGAGGTGTTCATATCGCCAAAATTTAAGTATCATTTATGCTGTATGTTTTGCACGTATATATCTGGATTTGTACGAAGAATAACTTCTGATATTTATAGTCTGATCAATGGTCAATATAATGGAGTATTCAATGAAGATTGGGTTCAAAATCTATTATATACATTATGGCTGGTACTTTGTGTGTTTATTTATAAGTTATAATCGTTATAATTCTTTTTTTATTTTAGTAAAGTTTTGTAATTTTCTTGAAGCATTGTCTATATTAGGTATATGGTTAAGCCTTGAAGGCTGTCACAATGCATTTAGTAAAATAAAGTAAGGTAAAGAAGTTTTTGGGTATTACCTATTTATTATACATTAATATTTTGAGATCAAAATCTCATTCTCAAAATGGCAGAGGAGCGTGTGTCTGTCCGAGTCCGTGTCTTTCAAGGAATGGCCATTACTGGCTGCTGCTGGTGCTGCTGGTGCTGCTGTCATTAATATTATTTTGTATTTGTGTACGTGTTAGAGCATGTGTGTGTGTGTATGTGTGTGTGTGTTATGGTATATGTGTGATTTACAGTTGGGACCTTTTAATTTTCTGAGATAATATTTTTTAACTCTGTTTGGGTTGTAAAAAAATAAAAACTCCGTTTATTTACTAACCGGTCAAAAGGCTGAAATTAAACGAAAGCCACTTAAAATTATGTAACTTAAATTAATATCAGAATTAAAGCCGTTCTGATAAAAGAAAAAACATAAAAACACGCCATCATTACTGTGTGACGGATACATTTTTCATATAAGAAGGGCTTTCTACCCTTACCAATGAGGAAAGTGTAGTGTGGTGTAATGGATATCGAACGTTGGTTCCCTGTATCGTGCTAGACGATCTTTCTAACCAGAATGTATGTTACATATTTATAGGCTTACGGCCATATTACGTTGAATACACCGGTTCTCGCGTTTATTGACGGTTGTGCGTTGTGGTGCAGTGGATATCGGCTCGGAAAGAGAAATCGGTGAGCCGAGTTCGAATTCCAGTTGAATGCCCTGCATTCACTTAAACACTGGTACCCTTGGGAAAGGTATTAATCCGCCCCTTCCCTCCAGCTATAGGTTAAATAACAAGGGTAGGACTTGGGGACCCTGCCCTTAAAAACAAATCCCAATGAATATTGATACCCGAAAAGAAAAAAGTATTACTAGACACAAATTTTAGATTAAAAAAAAACAACAATAAATTGTTGAAAGAAAAACGTATTACCAGCAATAAATGAATAAAATATAGCTGGCAATAAATGACCCGCCGAGGTTGACTTGCCATAAAAACAAAACAACCAACCAAACATATTTATAAGTCTACCATTCGTCTATGCTTCGAATATTGATGCCACTTATGGTCTGGTGCTTCGACTATATATCTAAAAATTCTGGATAAAAACAAACGAAAAATCTGCAATGTTTTTTGTTCTGGCTTGGCATCCCGGCTTAAGCGTCATCGCCATATTATAGATCCCATGTGTCTTTCCTATAAATCATTTCATCCCTCGGCGTGGTGTAACGTTCAGCTAGCTTGTCTCGCTAGAACCAGTTACAACTGAGTAGTCAGTGTGATACTCACTGGGTGTCCCATACTTTCGGCCTTGAGCCACATCTAAGCGGCGCTTAGAAAATTGCCTATAAATCATTTCATGATATTTGCGTCGATCAACTTTACACTATAGTATATCAAATTCTGGTTGCATTCATTGACGCACAAATACCCTTTGGGAAAGGTATTAATCCATCTCTTCTCCCTCCATCTATAGTTTAAATAGCAGTAGATTTTGGATTCTATTTCCTTGGTTGGCAACCAGCTTACCGCAGAAAAAATGGCAACCTACTCCGGGGAAATATTCTGCCTAATCAGTGTAACTCAAAACACTGCGTCTCCTCGGATTAGCTCTCACATCAGACCTTAAGCGTAATAACTATATAAAATCCATAACTAAATCCGCTGCGAAGAGAGTCGGTTCTCGTTCTCTGTGTAGGCCAGGAAGTTTTTCCTGTGCGAAACAATCCTGCACTTATACAAATCTACCATCCGCCAGTGCATTGAATATTGCTGCCATATCTGGTCGGATGCTTCTGCTATCCACCTAGGTGTCCTTGAAAAAAATCCAACGGGGAATCTGTAATGTGATTAATCCCGACATGGCAGCTCAGATAGTCATTTTATCACCGGTGCAATGTGGCTTCCCTGTGTCTCTTCTACAAATACTTTCACTAAGAAAGTCGTTTCTCTGTGTAGGGCCAGGAAGTTTTTCCCGTTCGAAACAATCCTGCACATATACAAATTCTACCATCCGCCCGTGCATTGAATATTTCTGCCATATCTGGTCGGGTGCTCCTGCTATCCACTTAGGTGTCCTCGACCGAATCCAACGGAGAATCTGTAATGTGATCGATCCCGACCTGGCAGCTAGGATACAGTCGCTTTCTCACCGACGCAGTGTGGCTTCCGTGTGTCTCTTCTACAAACACTTTCACGGCTTCTGCTCCGATGAACTTAGCTCACTGGTACCCTCTATATATGAATTTCCTCGAGCCACAAGATTAGCAACTAGGTCCCACCCTTTTACTGTGAAACCAATAAATTGTAACGCCAATTCTACTCCAGCAGCTTCTTTTCTCGCTTTTCCCGTCTGTGGAATTTCCTTCCGCATACTTGCTTTCCCGACAGCTATAATCTCCAAGAATTTAAATGTAAAGTCAATAGTCATCTCCTGTCTCACTAACTTACATCCTTACAGGAAAAATTATATATTATCAAAAATATGAAAAATAAAGATTTATTGAATTTTAGAAATGAAATTACTGTGTTTTGTGGACATTGTTTAAGCTTCACGCGAGAAAATAATTAAAATTTAGACCAAAATAAAGAAATCTAAACATTAATATACATGACAAAAATTGATAAGATAACCAATTAAAAATAACTGCATACTGACACCCCTTGCAACCTCTCACTCCTTCTCATAACATTCCTCCTATGTAACCCCCTGCACGACACGATTATATAAAAAAATTTTAAAAAACTCTCATGGCACAAAACTGACTGTCTCTAATCAAGAAAATTGTTTCTTAAATGTCCCAGTAACTTTGATATTAAATAACTGTTCTTTCTTATCTTGCTAAATAGTCTATTTTTTGTTTTTTGTTTGTAAATTTTTGGATGTTCTAGATTGGTTAAAAATTTTCATTCGTTTTTTATTTTTTATTTTTTATTTTTTTTATGTAAAAGTAAGCGACATTTTTCTTTAAACATTAACTTAATTGAACAAAGTTTTCACTGTTTGGTTCGGCTATCTTCTGTCTCCTTTCAGGCTAGTTTATGATTCTATCCTCTCGGGACGTTTCTTTATCTTTCTCAGCACAGTTGTTTTCGTTGTCTTTTGCAGTCTCCCACCGAAGTTTTATTTTTCCATTAAGAGAACTCTGTAAAAACCGGAATAAATTGTAATTTGAACTTACATTATCAGGTGAAAACAGAGAAGAGGCGAAAACTTCTCAGACAATCTATAAAAAAATGATCTCTTTAATAAAGGAATGTTTAAAATATTGCTATAAATGCATGAAGCGGCAGAAACACCTCCCATATTTTTAAGGTTAGCAAAAAGGTCAAGGTAACTGTTATTCAAAAAATATTTCAGTTTTACACATTTTATTAATTTGGTTTTGAAAATTACATCTTCCAAATGGTGGTTTCTACTCATAAAACTTTTGTAGACGATTGCTAAATTTGTTTTTTCTTTTTAATCTCCGGTACCAAAGACGCATTTCAGATGCTACCAGAATACTGAAAGACTGGAAAATCTCATTAGATGCAAAGAAAAAGTGCTGGATTGCTATGTGATATCTGTCCTCCTGTATGGAAGTGAACGTTAGACGATCTCATCAAAGATGAAGAAAAGGCTTGAGACAGCAGAAATGGGTTTTACAGAAGGATGCTGAGGATACCATGGACAGAGAACCTATGCAACGATGAGGTGTTGGAAAGGATGCAAACGAGAATAAAACTGATAATAAATATCAGGAAAAGACAAATGTGGTTTCTAAGACACGTAATGAGGAAGGAAGGCCTGGAGAACTTAATACTCACAGGTCAGATAAATGAAAGGAGAGACAGGCGAAACAGCACGAGGTGTACTTGATGGGTCTGAGCAAATGATTGACGGAGCGGGTCTTACAAGAGATACAAAGAGAAAAAATATTGAGAACGACAAGAGACAGAGCCAAGTCGAAGTCCATGATCGCCTACGTCCTGAAATGACACTATACATGAAAAAGTTTAAGAACTTTGTGGTTCTCCACGTGGCTTTCTTTAAAGCGTTGAATGTGTGACTAAAACTTTAAACCCATAGTAATAGAGATTTGGCATGGGGGCACTTAGACGTCATGTAATAGACAGCAAGCTTGTCTTGCTAGATAAATTACGATTAAATAGTGAGTTCGATCCTCACTGGGTTCCCCACACTTTCGACCTTGTGTCACCATAAGAGTATCGACTTTCTATCTGGAGCAACACCGCTCTCACGTAACAGGAAATTAGCACGAAAAACACTTTATTTCAATTACGGATTCAGTTAGTATCCCGCAGTAGACTGGTTGCCAACCAAGACTATAGAAACCAATCTGTCGAGCTGTTTAACAAATAGCTGGGGGAAAGACGGATTATTAACTGTTCCAAGGGTATTTGTGCGAAAATGAATGCAACGAATTCGACTCTACGATTTCTTATTCCGAGCCAAAATCGACTGCACCACAATGCACAACCTGGACTTAAAAACATTTCAAAAGCAAACGTAAAGAGTGCACTTGTTCAAAACATTATGGTAACTGATATTATCTGATGAAAATATGGTCAGACATTCGAAAGATGATACCACTGGCACTTGCCTAAGTTTATTTGCAGCACACAGGTGACAGCTTAAAAAATGGGAAGTATTTCTGTCGCGTTATTATGTAAGAATCAATTTTACCGTATTTTCACGGCAATTCTTCTGCTTAGTTTTCCTCTTTGCAACCTAAACTTGACGAACTCAAGTGCAGTAAAACACTGGCAGTTCAATTGGAGTAGATAGATCTATCTATCGCCCGGTTCACACCCCACCCACGTCTATTGAACAAGTTAAGAGGCTCATCCCTTGTTCCCTGTTTAGGATGTGGTTTCCGGCTTTTCTCTTTTCCAATCTTCTCACTTTGGTTTCTTTTTTTTCAATTGGAGTAGATAGATCTATCTATCGCCCGGTTCACACTCCACCCACGCCTATTGAATAGGTGAAGAGGCTCATCCCTTGTTCCCTGTTTAGGATGTGGTTTCCGGCTTTCTTTTTTCCAATCTTTTCACTATTACGTAGCCCCCTGCACATCAGTGGCGTTGCTCGAGGTGATACGATTAAAAAAAAAATTCTTATCATTTTACAATTAAATTGCAGGATCAAACCGCATGTTCTATACATACATTTACTTTTTTTTTTATCGGTTCACTTAAAGCAAGGCGATAACGTCACTGAGACGCAAAGTGTTAATGGGTTTGTAACAGAATAAAAAGACTTTTGAAGGAACCAGAAACCCAATTCCAAACAGGAAACAAAAGTTAAACCTCTTCTCTTGTTGTAATGACCAGGGAAGTGCGTGAACTGGACGATAAATGAACCTATCTACGTCTACTAAACTCGCACTTCTCGTTTGTGGAACTCACTTCTGGATTCATGCTTTCTTACCAACGCTGTTCATCTCAGTGTTCTCGCCAGGCTCCAAAGGAGAATCTGTAATGTGAAAGGTACCGACTTGACTTCCCTTTGTCTATTCTCTATTCTACGAATATTTTCATGGTTTCTGCTCTCGCGAACTTAAGTCACTGGTGGCCCCACCACAAGAATTTACTCGTGCAAACAAACTGGGAACAAGTTCCCACCAATTTATAGTTAGATCAACCAAATACATCCGACATTTATACTCCGGCAGCCTCTATTCTTATACTTCCCACCTGTGGAACTCCCTTCCATATACTTGCTTTCCTGACAGCTACAACCTCCACGAATTTAAATGTAATATCAGTACCTATTTCTTATTCACTTGACTCCTGTTCTTTCTACATCACCCCGTATATCTTATTCTTTTCCTTTCTCTCTACCTTCGCAACTGTCTTCACACCTGTGTTCTAATCCTTCTCTTGCCCTTTCTCTGATACCCACTATAACTGGTTCGACTTTCTCTTCACTCTCCTCCTGTCTAAACTTTTACTGTTATGTAGCCCCCTGTGCATCAGTGGCGGTACCGCCTTGCTTGAGGTGAAACGATTAAATAAAATATTCAAAAACTTAAATGCAGTATCAATAGTCATTTTCTTTCTACTTAATTCCTGTTCATTATTGTCTTCTCTTTTTGTGGTGCAGTGGATATCGGCTCGGAACGAGAAATCGGGGAGCTGAGTTCGAATTCCTTACATTCACTTACGCGCAAATACCCTTAGGAAAGGTATTAATCCGTTTCTTCCTTCTAGTTATGGGTTAAATAACAGGACAGATTGTGTTCTATAGCCTTGGCTGGCAACCAGTCTACCGCACAATGCAATGGCAACCTACTGCAGGATAATCTCCTGCCCAGTCAGTCATGTCTCTTTCGAGACGCCAAAGCGTGTTTCACGTATGGCATTTAACTGACTATAGATTCTAGTGATCAGTGTTTGTCGAGTTAAATAGATAAATTAGATAAATATTAGTTTGGTTTATATTCAGGCTTACTGATAAATATTATCATAAATTTATGCTTGAGTTCATAGTTAAACTTTAGTCGAGTTTATACCTGAAGCGATAGGTAAAGATGGGCCATATATATATATATATATATAGGAGTATTTGTAAGCATTGGTAAGATTTATAGTTGGTTCTGTACATAAACATTGATCGGATTTATATCTGAGTATAGATGAACATTGATCAGTTTATACTTGTGTCTGTAAGCAACCATTTGTTGGGTCTATTAGTCAGTATAAGCTGAGTAAATTGATAACTTTTACTTGATTTTTAAATTAGCTAAATGACACCAACAATCAACAATATAATAAAAATTGATTTCAGAACGGTTCGCATTATACGCTATTATATGTCTGCACTGGTTTTGGAAATAGCAATTAACGTTAGTTCGTTTATGACAAAAACATTCGCGGACAACATTTTACTATGGCATTAAAACGTATATATATATATAGTCATCAGAAGACAGATCTGTTTCGATGTATCACAGCTCATCAGTATGATTAGACAGCCAACGGCTTTTTACCCAGGATTGAAGCCCGACCGAATTGGCGTCAGTCGGCGATTCTACCTCTGAGGTATTGGCGCTCGGTAGGAGGAATATATATATACATATATATATATATATATATATATACATATATATATATTTATATATATATATATTTTTTTTTTTAATCATTTCACCCCGAGCAAGGCGGAAACGCCACTGATGTGCAGGGGGTTACATAAATGTAAAAAGATTAATTAGAAAATAGTGAGGAGTACAAGCTAGTTAGAAAGGAACAATAGAAAGCTGAGAAAGAAGGTGCGATGACAGATACATAGGTGGAGAGAAAGGGAAGGTTATACAGGGGAGGGGAGAGAGCTAGAGGCCAGTGGTTAGTAGATGAGTATTAACTTTGCATTTAAATTTCTGGAGGTTACCGTCAGGAAAGCAAGAATACGGGAGTGAGTTCCACAGGCGGGAACTGCGAGAGAAGAAGCTGCAGGAGTAGAATTGTCGTCTGCATTTGGCTAACCTGACTGTGAATGGGTGGGACCCAGTTGCCAGTCTGGTTGCACGGGTAAACACCTGTTGAGGAGGCATCAGTGACTTAAGCTCATCCGAGCAGAAGCCATGAAAATATTTATAGAAGAGACAGAGGGAGGCCACATTTCGACGATGGGAAAGTGGCTGCAGTCGAGTCGCCAGATCAGTACCTATCACATTACAGACTCTCCTTTGGAGCTTGTCAAGAACACTGAGGAGAACGGCAGGGGCACCTGACCATAAATGGCAGCAGTACTCCATGCACGGACGTATGGTTGACTTGTATATATGCAGGATGGATTCAGGTGGAAAAAACATCCTGGATCGACATAGTGACCCAATATATATATATATATATTCTAAACATATATATATTCTAAACATATATATATTGTTAGATATAACAAACAATGAATGTCTGTTATGTTTAATCGTGAGCTGTTGTAAACATAGTATTTTGGTTTTAATTTCAGGTGAAAATAAAGACAAAAATTGTCCAACATTTGGATATTATTTTATTATGCTGGTTCTAAGCATTCGGTTCACATGAGCCATCTTCAGATAGGTTACAGGGACGTTAATATAAAGACATCCGCCATCAAAGATGATTTTATCTTGTGTTGACATAAATCATTGCTATGCAACGATAACAGTCACTGAATAGCAGGCGCAGTTCGTAAATTTGTAATATGGTTCTATGACGTCACACCGCGTGAGAGACCGAAATGTTAATAAAACCATATGTCTAAATGCAATTTAATGTATTATGACCAGATTGAAATGTGATTTTATTAAGTGTGGGTTGTTTTGATTTAATGTAGATGACCTCCAAGTTATTTTACCGTTTCTATGTGTGAGCATACGCAGGTGGTATAATAGATAATGGTTCGGAATTATTAATAGGGGAGTCGAGTTCCAATTTCAGTTGAGTTCATTCTATTCAATTACGCGCAAAATACATTTTAGAAAATGTCTTAATCCACCAGTTATTGTTTAATTAGCAAGAGTCATATCATTAAATCGTTATTAGCTAAACAAAAATTTTACAATCTAAAAAAATTATTTTCTGGCTTTAAATAACCTGCAAAGGGTTGGTAAACAGTAGAAAACGAATCAGTCAATCAAACTAATGAAAAGCAGATTCAATAACTTATCATGAGCCTTTTCTCATTAAAACCTACGGAATTCCGTTTAAATATACAAAAGAAATGCCTGATGAGTGGTAACAGGTCCCTACGAAGGATGGTGAATCTACCGCAGAATAAAATGTAACTGTACTTGATTTTTTGAAGAATAAAGTTAATAAAGAAAACGGAAAATACTTATGATAAAACCCAATATATTGGCTTGTCCGAAAAGTTCATGCTGATTTTTAAGAAAAATTAAAACACAAATCAAAATTATGCCATTAAATATTTATTCAACTAAATATGCCCATTTTGTTGCACAAACTTTCTCCATTTTTCCCTCAACTGAAAGATTCCATCTTCCCAGAATTTTGATGGTATCTTGGCAAAGAATTCATTAAAGCGGTTTTTATATCATCCAAAGAATTAACATTTTTACCATTAAGATTATTTTTCACGGACCTAAATAAATGAAAATCCGAAGGAGAAAGGTGTAGGGAATATGTAGGTGGGGTAACATATTTCATCCAAGTTGGAACAGTTTTTGCTAGGTCACCAGATAAACGTGAGGTCTGGCATTATCAGATTTTTTCTGTTTGATAAAACTGAGCGTTATCCTTAAATTCCTGCCTTAGACGTTTCTAGTTGCAAGTACTAATTTACACAATCAAATGACTGGTTAATTAGCAGAAGCTCATAATACAGGTTTATTTTCCATTTCCACCAGATACAGATCATAACTTTCTTAGGATAAATTTATTAAAGCGAACACGGACTTTATGGACACCCTGTATATCATAATATTCTCTGTAGCTGACTGATTTCCTCTGGAAACGCTTTTAATGAATCTGTATGTGTTATAGTAAATTATTTAGACATAGTTTATAGGTTCTTCTTCTATATGCCTTGTACTTTCAGATTTTATAGAAATATATATACATAAAAATAGACTTCATGGAAATATGTATACACAAGCATTATAGTCTATGATTATAAAAGATATGAAGATAAAAAATAATATTTAATAATAACTAGCAGTATAGCCCGGCGTTGCTCGGGTGTAATGAAAGCTTTAAAACTAAACCTTAATCCTGGAGCTCAGACACTTTCGACGTTGGCACGAAAGACTAAAAGCAATAGTTGTTTTCAGTTAAAGCGAAACCGTAGACTGAAAGAAAAATGAATGGATGTAAGTCAAATTTTGATTTCCTGGTATCAATATGAAATAAGTTTTTTTCGTTGTAAACTGAATTTTGAAGACTAAATAAATCCTCTGACTAAATGGTATCATGGCTGAGACTAAGAACTACAATTATACCTACTTAGAGCCAAAATCGAAGCAAAAACTAAAATAAATGGGCTGAAAAAATACAGACATACAGGCATATAAACAGACACACACACACAAACATCTTGCCTTTTATATATATGTATTATCGATTTTCTGCTCTATTGTAAGAACTGCAACCTTGAAACTTCTGAATATCGTTTCTTATGTATTTGTCTATGAGTGTATCAAATTTGATTAAAATCAGACCACTCTTTCTATAACCCGATTTTTTGATTATCGATTTTCGTATTTATCGGGGGTACCTCGACACAAAATCTAGCTAAGAACACTCGCAGACGCTTATAGTACAACTGTGTAAATTTTCAAGAATTCTATTCAGTCGATTCGGAGTCTATAGGTAACGGATACACACACACACACACATAGACAAAGTTCTATTTATAAATAAGTTTAGATAGATTAGATAAAATAGATTTCATAAAAATATATATGCATAAAATAGATTTTATAAAAATATATATGCATAAAAATAGACTTTTAGAGAAAAAAACATACATTTTTGAATGAAAAAAAAATTATCCTGATACATTTTTGAAGGAAAAAATTTATTGCCAGCATTACATTTTTTAATACAAAACTAGATGAAATCTTCAGTTTTCTACAAACACAAAACCTTTTCATCAAAATCTGACTCAATCAATCTTCTCACTATAACAGAACATTTAAAAAAATACGTTTAAAACCCAACCGTTTTGGCATTAAATAACGCACAGAGGTTGATATGTAGTTAAACAAAACTCAAACTCATAATAGGCAATGTACGAATTTAGCGCAGTTGTTAGCAATTTTCTGCTGTAGTGAGGGTGGTAGATGAAAAGAACACAATTATCTCTTTTGAGGTTAATCGCGTTCAAGTTACTTAAATGAAACTGAGAGAGGGAGAGTAAGGCTGAACAAGATAGAATGTTTTATTATTTTAAAATGTCTGTACAGATCAACGGAAACGGTTGTGTTTTTTCCAAATCGTCTCTTTCAAACAAAGAACAAAGGTTCCTTATTTCACAGGGTCTAATTGGAACAAGGCATTGTTCAAGCTTTGAAATATCTTTGTTGAGAGAATTTTTTTTACCAGATCGTTTCTTTCAAAACAAAGAAGAAAGCTTCCGTGTTTCAAATGATTGAGGTGGAAAATGCATATAGTTCCCTTAATTAAAATTGTATTTGTCAATAAGGGAAAAGGTGTTCTGTTTTTCAAATCGTCTCTTTCAGACAAACAACGGAGCTTCCTTATTTTAAATGATTGAGTTGGTAAAAGTTCGCTTAATTAAAATTCTATTTGTCGATAAGGGTGGTTTTCGCTTTTTTCTAAATCGTTTCTTTCAAACAAATATGGCTTCTTTATTTCAAATGATCCAGGTGAAAAGTATATATGTATCTTAACTAAAAAATCATTTGCCGATCAAGGTAGAATGTTTTCTTAATGAATGATATTTCAACATTTTTTTTTTTATAAGCGTTTCACCCCGAGCAAGGCATATCACTGCCACTACTGTGCAGGGGGCTATGTAGAGTGGAGAAAGGCTGATTAAATATAGGAAATGACAGAGGGTGGGTGATAGGCGGGTAAGGATACCGAGAATGAGGGTTGGGTAGATGAGAGTGTTGTGAGAATAGTTGGGAGTTAGTGTGATAGGAGGTGTCTATTGACCCTACATTTAAACACCTGGAGATTGTAACTGTCGGGAAAGCAGACTTGTGCAAGGGAGTTCCACAGGCGGGAAGCGCGAGATTCGATCGTATGTATTAGTGCGTAGCCTGGGGGTTATCAGTAATGAAAGCGTATCGCGTTCAGAGGCCGCTAAGTTTACATTCTCACAACTTTCAAACGTCTAATTCCATCTCTTTTCTTCAATTTTATGCACCTCCCAGCTTCTTGTTATGATTTATTTTTTATTTCTTCCAGGGTAACTGCTAATTTGCTAACTATATTGAATAATATACTTTTTATTTCCATTTTTCTTTTGAATTCTGCAATGGTAGTGTCCTTCAAACATTCCAAAAATTTTTGGTCACAATCTTGGTAACCTATCCGTATAGACGGTGGCTATTTCATCGTAAAATCTTAATTTAATAAGACGGTACCCCAGCGTTATAATTTATGTATGTGTAGAAATTCTTTGTTCAAACTATAAATAGATAATAAAGGTTTATGATTTGTCTGCAACCAAAATGTTATTCCATAGGTAAATTCTTTTACCGAAAATATTATTTCTAATGCATCTTTTTCAATTTTGCTGTGTTTTTTTCTATTAATAGTAGCGAATTTGAAGACAGTGCCTTCATGTTACCGTTATCATATTTATGTAAAATTACTGCTTCAATACTGTAATCACTAGCATCTGAAGCCACTACGATGTTTTCTTTTGGTTTAAAATATGATAATGATAATTCAGTTGTTAATATTTTATTTCTTAGGACTTTTATTTCTTCAAACGCCTTCTGACACTTATAAGTCAAGTTCCACTTTATATCTTTTCTAAGCAAGTTGTTCAGTGGAACGCTCATCGTTTTGTATATTAGGCACATGAATTATATAGTAGTTTGACAGTACCAAGAATACTTGTAACCTTGTAACGCTTGTTAGAGTAGACAAACACTTAATTGCACTTGACCTTGACGGATCTGGTTGATGCCTGTTTTATCGTTAATATGTACTTAGTTTTAAGCAAAAATAAATCGCATATTTATTCAGTGAAGTTGAATCCATACTTTCATATTTTTTAAACTGTTTCACATGCCAAATATGATGTTCCACAGATACACTTTTTATTAATATGTCATCCAAATAAGCAACTGCGAAATCGCAACCTACAAGTGAAACTATAGAGAGATGATTAATGTTTATTGGTTCGGCCTTGTGTCATGCATAACCAAACTCCCTACAACTTACAGATTTATTCGTTATCATCAGCTGATTAGCAGCAGGTTGGAAGGTGTAGATTTGTGGAAGAATAACAGCATACATTTTACATACTAAAAAAGAAATTTATTAGTAGAAAAGAATAACATGACTTGGTAGAAGTTAATATTCAATGAAAAAGTTAAGGGTAGAGTTCGTAGTAGTAACTTGGAAAGAGTTTATGTGTACGTATGCAGGAATGTATATGTGTATGTATGTATGAACGTTTGTTTGGTATGAGTGTCTGAAGTATTCTTTCAGTCTTAAATTGTCCGTTTATTATCAAGTATAAGATGAGGTATATGGGAATGTTCAGAATGGAAAAGAAGTAAAAGGAATCAACACACGAGAAAGAAGGAGAAAGAGAACGAATATACGACGCGACCTTACGTTCGGATCGACTTGAAATTTCTCCCGTTACATTTTAGTGTGCCGTCTTTCTTGCTGCTTCCATCTGACTGACTGGCTGACATTGTCGAAACCTTTATAGCTATTTAGTTTTTTTTTTGTTTTTTTGTTTTTTCGCACTGGATCGCTAAGTTTTTTTGGTCTTACAAATTGCTTCAATTGGTCAGAACATCAATTTAACATCTACTCGGGAAATCGGGTTTCACCTTTTTCTTTTAGCTCGTGGTCAAATCCTTTTTCTATTTGGCAAGATCAGGAGTTCAAACGTCATTGTAAATATGTGTAAAACCGAAGAAGAAAGTTGCCTTTAATTACTAATTTCCTATCCACTACACAACTATTGTACCTATAGCTGGAGTCACATTTATACCAAAAGTAAGTCGGTTGAACTTATACAATACTTGTGCGTCGTTATTGTTGGTAACTCGGAACATTCTTCTTCAACGCTTCCGAAAAAGAATGAGGTACAACAGCTGTTTTTTTTTGTTTTTTTCACGATTTCGCTTCTGCTCGGTCTCTTTTGAGACATGATTGCCTAAGGGTGTATCACGTATGACACTTAACTGACTGACTACCACGACAAGAATTAACACTAAGACCATATTTTTTTAAACATTAAATGATCTGTGAAATTTCTGCACCACTTATAAAATTAACCTTTTCTTCTTCATCCTCTCATTCTCCAGCCACCCCTACACCCTTGTTTTCCTAGGAACTTATACACATTCTTTTATCACATATACATAGTCTCTTGAATTTGTTTTTTTTTTTTGTTTTCTTTTACGACCACATTTTCCTTTACATTTTGGACTGATGGATCCATTTTTTATTCCCCTTGATGACACGACCGACAGGTCAAATATCTCTCTGTAAAAAAATCCTCGGCTAAAATATTGGTTTCTAAATACTTGTTTAATTTAGTAACAAAAATCAACACAACGCGAATTTATTTTATTTTATTTTATTTTATTTTATTTTATTTATTTATCTATTTTTGCTTCCCATTTTGAATGGTTTCTCTTTTCAATTACACCTATTTTTCAAGTCTGTCTAATGTTTTGTTGATTTCATCCAGTGCTACGAATGGTACATTCCGTTTCGGTTTAAATACTAGCGTCGAACCTTTTTCACTTCAAGTTTCCCTTTGAATTTGGGATACTCATCCAATTCATTCGACAGAACATTCATAAAACATCTTTTCAATTCTTCCGTTAAATTTTCACACTTTTTTTTTTTAATCGGTCGCTTATTCACTTTCATTTTTGCAATAAACATTTATAGGTAAATCCCAAAGCTCAAATAATTCATTCCAATTAGTTTCGAATAAATTTATAGTATTTTTAACACAAAAATTTTAAGTTTTACACATTTATTACGTAAGGAGACATTACAAGTTATTTTGCTAATGAAAAATAATTTCTCCGGCGAGACATTATTCGCGACTTTTGAAGAACTTAATATTGGCTTACCGATTTCACTCCATGTGGAATTACTAATTATTGGAATATCCTTACGAGTTTCTAGTAACATTTTCACATAGACATTATTAATTTTCACATTTATAAATTTTCTTTTGTTTTCTGTGATTATATGTTCCGTCGTAATGTTGTGTACGAAATTTTAGTCCTGTGAGATTTTTTAGGTTTTACAGTGTGATTTTATATGTCCTACTTTAGCACACTTGTATCATTTCGAATTCCTAAACGGCTAATATTCTTCGCCGTGTAAACCTCCATATCTAAACTTATTTATATATGGAACTTTGTCTGTGTGTGTGTGTGTGTGTGTGTGTGTCCGTTATCTATAGACTCCGAAACGGCTGAACCGATTTTCTTGAAATTTTACACAGTTGTACAATAAGCGTCTGCGAGTGTTCTTAGCTAGATGTGTCGAGGTACCCCCGATAAATATCGAAAATCGATAATCAAAGAAGGAGTGGTCCGATTTTAATCAAATTTGATACAAAGACATAAGAAACGATATTCAGAACTTTCAAGGTTACAGTTCTTACAATAGTGCAGAAAATCGATAATATATATAAAAGGCAAGATGTTTGTGTGTGTGTCTGTTTATCTACCTGTATGTTTGTATTTTTTCAGCCCTTTTATTTCAGTTTTTTGCTTTGGGTTTGGCTCTAAGTAGGCATCATTGTAATTCTTAGCCTCAGCCATGATACCATTTACTCAGAGGGCTTATTTAGCCTTCAAAATTCACTTTACGACGAAAAACTATTTGATATCGATACCATGAAATCAAAATTTGACTTACATTCATTCATTTTTCTTTCAGTCTACAGTTTCGCTTTAACTGGAAACAACTATTGCTTTTAGTCTTTTGTGCCAACGTCCAAGGAGTCTGAGCTCCAGGACCATGGATTAGTTTTAAAGCTTTCATTACACCCGCGCTATACTGCTAGTCATTAATATGAACGTACTCGCTTTTTGAGCATTTTTCTTTTTCGTTTACGTATACACATTCTCTTTTCTGATTTTCGTCGGCATCGCGTCTACACTTAAGATTTTCTGACATTCGTCCGATATTTCCTGTCGTGTAAGTTTATGGTTCTGTTCAAGTTTTGTTAGAATTTTCGCCCGTATGTCTGCATCATTTTTCACTTTTAATCCTTGAACGAAAATTAACCCTTTAAACATATCCGGAGTCATAATCTGAATTTTTCACATTCCCTTTTAATAATTCCAACATGGGACAAAATCTTTGTTTTCTTTCTTCGTAAGATTCTTGTATTTCCAACTTGTTTTAAATAAAGAGATTTTATGACTAATTTTTTTGTAAGATTATTTAGTCTTTCTTCAAAACAAATTATCCTGTTTTCTGGGTTTTTTGTTTTTTTATTTTTATTTTATTTTATTTTTTTTTTGGTAGTGCAAAATTACAGTATTTTTCATGTTCTGCCGGGGCTAACTTTCTAAACAAAACACTTTTTTCTTTCGTCTTCTCAGTCGCTGCTTTCATCTCTGAAAATTTATTTTTATCTGCGAAAATATGCAGAAAATGAAATTCCATTATCTGGATTGTATGTAAATTCGGATATAGCACTTAGGGGCGCGTCTAGAGAAAAGCAACTTAGAGATTTTTTTGTTTTCATCCGTAATATTCCAATAAACATTTGTTACTGTTCCAACAACTGCTGCTGTTGTTGTTGAATTTAGACTACAGAAGCTAATATTTACTTCACATTTGAAAAATGATTTTTTCTTTTCACTTTTCTTTCTACACACAAAGACAAAAATTTAAACCAACGTTATTCAAATTCTCGTCATCACTGGTATCCTGTACACCAAATCAAAAATATTTTTCACTTGTTATCTCTCACGATGAGTTTCAAATACTATCGCAAATCCAGTTATAACTCATATAAGTTTTGACTCCTTGTCACTCTTGTTATAATACTTCTGAGTTTCGATCCTCGTCGTGACTCGTTTTCTATCGGTTATAATATTAATCTTTCTTAGGCACTCTCGGTGACGTCTGTAAGAAATACGCTAAACACTGAGTTAGACAGGTTTTTTTTTCAATTTAGTTCTTTAATTAAGGTACTGATCTGGCGGTTCGACTGCAGCCACTTCCCTATCGTCGAAATGTGGCCTCCCTTTGTTCTATAAATACTTTCATGGCTTCTGCTCAGACGAACTTAAGTCACTGGTGCCTCCTCAACAGGTGTTTACTCGTGCAACCAGACTGGCAGCTGGGTCCCACCCATTCACAGTCAGGTTAGCCAAATACAGACGACAATTCTACTCCTGCAGCTTCTTCTCTCGCACTTCCCGCCTGTGGAACTCGCTCCCGTATTCTTGCTTTCCTGACGGCTACAACCTCCAGAAATTTAAATGCAAAGTCAATACTCATCTAATAACCACTGGACTCTAGCTCTCTCCCCTCCCCTGTATAACCTTCCCTTTCTCTCTACCTATGTATCTGTCATCGCACCTGCTTTCTCAGCTTTCTATTGTTCCTTTCTAACTAGTTTGTACTCCTCACTCTTTTCTAATTAATCTTTTTACATTTATGTAGCCCCCTGCACATCAGTGGAGTTTCCGCCTTGCTCGGGGTGAAATGATTAAAAAAAAAGTGTCTATACTGTCGGAGGCCACAATCTGAATAACGTAAGGTACGCAGTTGATACAGTGCTGATAGCAGACACGGAAAGGAAAGTACAAGACCTCCTACAGAAGGTAGCTAAAGAGAGTTACAAGAAAGGACTACCAATAAACTGCAAGAAAACCGAATGCATGGTCATCAGCAAACAGAGTAGCCCAAAATACCAAATACAGGTGGTGGATACTAAAATCAAGCAGGTACAAAAATTTAAATGTCTGGGAAATGTTCTAACAGATGATGGAAAGTGTGACACAGAGATCCGAAAGCGAATTGGCATGGCGAAGGACGCATTCCAGAAACTGAGTAAAAGTATTAAGAGAGAGGAAAATTTCGCTAAAAACAAAGAAGAGAGTACTGATTTTTTATGTGATGTCAGTTCTTCAATATGGTAGTGAATGCTGGACAATTTCATTAAAGATGAAGGAAAACCTTTAGAAACCTGAAATGTTGTTCTACAGAAGGATACTGCGGATACCATGATTCGAGTAGGTGAGCAGTGATGAGGTTTTGGAAAAAATGGAAACGAAAGGAAATTATTACTGAGCATCGGGAAAAGACAGCTAAAGTTACTGGGACATGCAGTGAGGAAGGAGGGTTCAGAAAATCTGATAATCAGAGGTTAGATAGAGGGAAAAAGAGAGAGGGAAAACAGCGGATATCATATTTGAAGGGCATGAGCAGGTGGTTGACAGAACAGGGATTGCGTGGTGTAACAGAAGAAAGCTTGCTAAAAGCCAGCAGGAATAGGAAGACGTGAAAAGCCATGATCGCCTACGTTCTGAAAAACAAGGTACATAGAAAAAGAATAAGACTGATATATTTAGTCACTATTTTATACAGTAGATAGATAGATATATATGAATAGATAGATAGATAGAGAGATAGAGAGATAGATAGATAGATAGATAGATAGATAGATAGATAGATAGATAGATAGATAGATAGATAGATAGATAGATAGATAGAATAGATAGATAGACAGATAGATATGAATAGATAGATAGATAGATAGATATATATGAATAGATAGATAGATAGATAGATACATAGATAGATAGATAGATAGATAGATAGATAGATATGAATAGATAGATAGACAGATAGATAGAATAGATAGATAGATAGATAGATAGATAGATAGATAGATAGATAGATAGATAGATAGATAGATAGATAGATAGATAGATTTTAACAACGTAACTGAATTATAGACTCCTATTATCCGCTAATATTATGCATTCTCTTATCTACCATGTCCTCACAAGACGAAGGTGATCATGCCTTTACACAACTTTTGGTTATTGAATAATGTATATTTCTACATTTTACCATCCCTCATTGTCCTTGTTTTCTCATCATTTCATTTACCAGCTCATTTTCGTATTTCTTTCTGTTTTAAAGACCCAGGCCAATTATTGCCAACGAGTCACACTATTCCTGTATTATTTTTTACTTTTCTTATATGTATAGATATATTTTCTATACACATATATAAATTAACACTCCTCTCAGCTTCTGCATAGGTATATATATACAGGGTGCAGCAAATTACATTCCACATATGCCGCCTAGAAATAACTGACACATAATAGTAATATTAATTAGCGAAATAAAGGCAATATTGGGATTAGCGTGTTCCCATTATGTGGGAAGTATAAATAGAAAGAATTACTGCTGCACCCTTTAAATATTTAAAAATCGGAGATGACTATAAAAAAAAGAAACTGGAAGTGAGTTCCACAGGAAGTGAATTACGACGAAAGAAACTATCAGAAGAGAACATCTATCTATCTATCTATCTATCTATCTATCTATCTATCTATCTATCTATCTATCTAAGTTTTGTTCATATCTATCTATCTATCTATCTATCTATCTATCTATCTATCTATCTATCTTACTTTTGTTCATGTCTACCTCGCTATCTATCTATATATCTATCTATCTAACTTTTGTTAATATCTATCTATCTATCTATCTATCTATCTATCTATCTATCTATCTATCTATCTTTTCTTTTCTTTTTTTTATAAGCGTTTCACCCCGAGCAAGGCATGTCACTGCCACTACTGTGCAGAGGGCTACGTAGAGTGGAGAAAGGCTGATTAAATATAGGAAATAACAGAGGGTGGGTGATAGGCGGGTGAGGATACCGAGAATGAGGGTTGGGTAGATGAGAGTGTTGTGAGAATAGTTGGGAGTTAGTGTGATAGGAGGTGTCTATTGACCCTACATTTAAACACCTGGAGATTGTAACTGTCGGGAAAGCAGACTTGTGGAAGGGAGTTCCACAGGCGGGAAGCGCGAGAAAAGAAGCTGTTGGAGTAGAATTTACGGTTACATTTTATTTGTTTAACTGTAAAAGGGTGGGACCTAGTTGCTAATCTAGTATCTCGTGTAAATTCGTGCTTAGGCGGCACCAGTGATCTAAGCTCATCGGAGCAGAAGCCATGAAAGTACTTGTAGAAGAGGCACAGGGAAGCTACATCACGCCGGTGTGAGAGCGGCTGCAGCCGGTCTGCCAAGTCAGTATCAACCACGTTACAGATCCTCCTTTGTATTTTGTCAAGAAGCCCAAGGAGAGCAGCAGGGGCACCCGACCAGATATGGCAGCAATATTCAATACACGGGCGGATGGTAGATTTGTATATGTGCAGAATAGTTTCAGGTGGGAAAAATTTGCGGGCCCTGCACAGGGAGCCCACTTTCATAGCAGCAGATTTGGCAATGGATTCAATATAGTCATTCCATTTGAGGTCCGCCGAGAGTGTAAGGCCAAGGAGGCGTAGTATTTTACTCTCTGGGAGGCTAGCCTGTCCCATGCTAATGGGAGGTAGATGCGATTGTCTATGGTTATTAGTTGATAACAGCTTTGTTTTGGAGGCATTGAAATTTAACAACCATTTCCTACCCCAGGTCACTACGGATTGGAGGTCCCTTTCAAGTGCGGCAGCGAGGTTCACTTTGTTGTCCAGACCTGGTTTCTGATCGATGCGGGAGTAGATTGTTGTGTCGTCGGCATACATGCCAACTTGGGATCTAATGGTGTCGGGGAGATCATTAATGTAGATCAGAAAGAGCGTGGGACCTTGAGGGACGCCCGCGTTCGTCTGGTAGTTTTTGGAGGCATGCACATTTAATACCACCTTTAATGTGCAGTTAGAGAGGAAGGACTGGATGAGGTCAAACAGATGTCCAGTTATCCCATAGCTCCGCAGTTTGCACAAGAGGCCAGCATGCCAGACCCTGTCGAATGCTTTGGAGATATCCAAGGCAACGGTTCGGGCTTCACCATTCTTGTCGAGTGCCTGGTATATGTACTCGGTAATGGTCGTTAGCATATCAGCGTAGACCTGGTGAAGCGAAACCCATACTGTTTGTCAGCCTATCTAACTTTTGTTAATATCTATCTCTCTCTCTCTCTCTCTCTCTCTCTATATATATATATATATATATATATATATATATATATATATATATTCCTTTCTGCAATATGTTTACTGGTATGTGTGTGAAGAAGATGTTGTTTTGAAACTATTGTCAAAATATCGTGTGTTATTCGGTGTCTTTATTCAAATTATATTTTCCCTGTCGAATTTTATTTAATACATACTTTTAAAAATACGAGACGAATTCAAAAGCGACTAAAAGAAAAATTGTCTGGACTATTATCGTTAATTTATATACGTTTATCTTATAAAACTCCGACTTTCAAAATTGCGAGTCTTTGTACATAAGCTTTTATAGAAAAGAATCCGTTTTATTTTTTGCAATAAGTCAACTTATCTAATCAACAATTATGTCCGTCAAAAAATAGCAAATTTTAACTTATGGCCATGCGAACATTTTCAATATGTCAGTTTGTCAAAACTCCTCACACTTTCTTTTTCTTTTTCTTTTATTTTTTCTTCGTTTATTTATTTATTTGTTTATTTCAGATTGATAGTTTCTCCAGTAAAATACTTAACAGAAGAAGTGATACATTTTGATACAGATTATGCTTATATAGGTGGATACTTTTATTTTCTTACTATTAAAATTATTTACACGCCTAGAAATGTTACAACTTATGTTATAATCAAAACGATTCAATTCGTAAGCACACCGACATTTTTTCTGTATCTATCAATTTCTGGTAATATTCTGGGAATTTAGAACTGAACTATAGCCATCTTTATTTAAAAGCGTGTCCTCGATTTCAGATAGAATTCTAGATCTGGGCGAGAAATGTATGATATGCACGATGACATGGCCTTAAGTAAAAATCACCATGACAGGATAAATTAAGAATTAAGAACATGGAATATATTTTTGTGCAACTATTATAATAACATATTAGAAGACACATAGGTTTTATTCTAATATTGAACATTACTTTCCAGACAACATTATATTACGATGTAACAAAATATATATGGTTACTTGAAACTTCATACTTGTCTGATGTCAGAAATAATTCCTAGCTACTCGTAAAAGAAAGTTGAAAAAGACCGAATGAGATAGATAGATAGATAGATAGATAGATAGATAGATAGATAGATAGATAGATAGATATGGACAGACCAGCATAGATAGATAGATAGATAGATAGATAGATAGATAGATAGATAGATAGATAGACCAGCTTAGATAGATAGATAGATAGATAGATAGATAGATAGATAGATAGATAGATAGATATGGACAGACCAGCATAGATAGATAGATAGATAGATAGATAGATAGATAGATATGGACAGACCAGCATAGATAGATAGATAGATAGATAGATAGATAGATAGATAGATAGGACACACCAGCATATATAGATAGATAGATAGATAGATAGATAGATAGATAGATAGATAGATATGGACACACCAGCATATATAGATAGATAGATAGATAGATAGATAGATAGATAGATAGATAGATATAGACAGACCAACATAGATAGATAGATAGATAGATAGATAGATAGATAGATAGATAGATAGGAATAGAACAAACCAGCATAGATAGATAGATAGATAGATAGATAGATAGATAGATAGGAACAAACCAGCATAGATAGATAGATATTCTAATCTTCTATCTTTTTTTATACACCGCATTCCTTCAAAACGTAGGCATCGTGGCCCTCCACAATTTCCTGTCCCTTGTAGTTCTTGATATATATTCATTCGTCCTATGATTATCAGATTCTCCATGCCTTCCTACCTCATTATGCGTCCCAGAAACTTTAGTTGTCTCATCCTGATGTTAAGTATGTTTCTTATTCTTTTTCATCCTCTCTTATCCTTGTTGTTTCTTACATGGTATCCTCAGCATCTTTCTGTAGAACTACATTTCGCTTACTTCAAGTCTTTCCTTCATTTTTGAGGAGATTATGCATCATTCACTGCCATATAGGAGAATAGATATCACGTCACAATCCAGTACTCGTTTCTTTGTTTCCAAAGGAATTTTCCTTTCTCTTAATACTCTGCTTAGTTTTTAGAATGCTTCCTTGGCCTTGCCAATACGCCTTCAGATCTCAGTAACTCACTTTCCGTCCTCTGTTAAAAACAATTCCTAAATATCGAACTGTCTGTACCTGCCTGATTTTAGTATCCCCAAACTTCTATTCTAACAGTTTCTCATAATTTTGGTCCTGTGGAACCCACTTCTGGTTTTTTGTTTGCTAGTCACCTGGAATATTCAGAAATTTAAATGAAAAGCGAGTCGACAACTTCTTTGTTCTTGAAGCATTTTCCTTTATTTCCCTTCCTTCTAACTAAAGTCTTTCATTCTCTTCTACTCTCAGGTCCTGGGTACGACGGTAAACTGCATCCGGCAGCAAGGTCTGTGATTGGGAGGTTGTGAGGATCATGGAACCACCTCTTAAATGCTATTGTTCCCAGGTCCACCTTGACCCGGAGTGATAGCACCTGTTAGGGTCCCAAATAGTTAACCCTCAAACTGGGATCAAAACACTATGAAAGTATTAAAATTCTTTTTTAGAAATATATACATAAAAATAGAATTTTATAGAAGCATAGACATTTTTGAAGGAAAAATAGTTTCATGACACATTTTCAAAGGAAAAAATATTATTACCAGCAATACATTTTTAAAAGTTTTCATCACAGTCTGATTAAATCAACCTTCCCACTAAAACCGAACATTAAAAAAATATATACCTTAAAAACCCACCTTTTTGGCATTAAATAACCAACAGAGGTTGATATACCGTTAAACAAAACTCAAATTCAAACTCAAACTGACTAAATCAACTTTCTTACTATAACCGAACATTACAAAAATGCTTTAAAACCCTAGATTTTTGGCATTAAATAACCCACAGAGGTTGATATAACGTTAAACAAAATCAAATTTAAACACTTCTAATCTCAATTGCCCTTTGCGTCTTAGTTTTGTTTTTTTGCTTTTTTGTTTTTTTTTGGGTTTTTTTTTTTGCTTTTTTTCACTTACTCAAAAATCAGATTGTTAGGTCAGTCAGTTAATTGCAATATGTGATGTACGCTTACTGCGGGATAATCTTCTGTCCATTCATTCATGTCTCTTTCAAGACATGATCACCCAAGCGTGTATCAAATATCGCACTTAACTGATTGATGCACGTTTCGGTATCATGTCTCTTTCAAAACGACTGACTATGCATATTTTCCCACGTTAGGTTGTTATTACTTTCTGCGGTAGACTGGTTTCCAACCAAGGCTATAGAACCTAAACGATCCCGCTATTTAACCTATAACTGGATGGAGAAGAGATGGATTAATACCTTTCTCAAGGATATTTGTATGTAAGTGAATGAAAAGTATTCGATCGTTGTCTATGAAAGTTATAATCTGATTAAACCGAAACTTTTCTTGTCTTTTTATTAATTCCTTATGGATTGTGTTCCAAAGGACATATATTCGACATTATGTCATCCAACAAGGGTTGATATTTTCCTAGATTAAACAACAGACTGATCACCGATAAATGCACCTTCCATGCGTTTACATTTACTAACTTAGTCTTTTAAACATGCAGAATTTTCACGGAAAATGGTATTATTGCAGCCTTATGTGGTTTAATAAATTTGTACATATCCTTGGATGCGCGTTGTGGTGCAGTGGATATCGGCTCGGAATGACAAATCGGGGAGCAGAGTTCGAGTTCCAGTTGAATTCGTTGCATTCACTTACGCACATATACATTTAGGAACGGTATTAATAATTCATTTCCCTCCAGTTATGGGTTAAATAACAAGACAGATTAGGTTCTATAGCCTTGGCTGGCAACCAGTCTACCGCAGAAAGCAATGGCAAGCTACTGTAGGATAATCTTCTGCCCAGTTGTTATATATCGCCGTACGACGACAAAATAACGAGGACACGCATATATAAAAATATAAGGTTATATTTTTATTAATGACGACGAACCGTGTGGAATAGAGAACAGGAGAGTGAGAGCGCACATAGAATGGTCGACGGGAGTGTAGTCTTGTCTGTGGTGTTTCTCTGCTTCCACTGGCCGTTCTCTGGTGGCGAATCCGTGTGTCGAGTTCTTTATATAGTCTTCTAGAACCGGGACTTTCCTTCCGGTCCTGCCTCGCCCACGCAACACTCACGTAATTCCCAGAGACACCTGTTCTGTTTGCCTCCGTAGTCATTTCCGCCGCTGTCGGAAATAAGGTCAAACGACATCCGCTCCGGCCTCGACAGGATGTATTTCACAAACACCCACCCTGCCGCTCGCCGACCCCTCCACCGACGGGAAACACCATCGCTTGCATCACTTCCTCGGGTGGGGCCAGATTGTTATATTACACAGTCAGCCATGTCTCTTTCGAGACATGATCGCCCAAAAGCGTGTATCACGTATGGCACATAACTGATATATCAGTGCCATCATAAGAGATTAAATTAGAAATTTAGTGTAGATCGAAGCTAGTGATGCGAGTTCGAAATTACAAGCGCAATTACTGCTTATAAAAGACTAATTTAAGTTAAGTTGTTGATTGGTTGTTTAGCTTTTATGGCATATCAACCTCGGCGGGTCATTTATTGCCAACTAAATTTTATTGTATTTATTGCTGATAAAACCTTTTTCTTTCAACAATTTATTGTTGTTTTTATATAAGTTTTTTTGTCTAGTAATACTTTTTTCTTTTCGAGTATCAAGATTCATTGGGATTTGTTTTAAAGGGCAGGATCCCCAAGTTCTATTCTTGTTATTTAACCCATAACTTGAGGGAAAAGACGGATTAATACCTTTCCCCAAAGGTACCAGTGCTTAAGTGAATGCAGGGTACTCAACTGGAATTCGAATTCGGCTCACCGATTTCTCTTTCCGAGCCGATATTCACTGCACCACAACGCACATCCGTCACTAAACGCTTACAGCGCCAGGTATTCCCAAGCAGTCACCCATCTAAGTACTGACCAGGCTCAACGTTGATCGAGCGAGAACCGGTGTATTCAATGTGATATGGCATAATCCTTTCAGTTAAGAAACGAAGACTCGTTATTTTCGTGACAGTGCGAAATAAATTCTCGAGGATGTATTTTTTATATTTTTCGTTCTTTGCGGATATGTATACAGCTTGTTCATATTTATCAGCGATGATAACTCAGATAGAAATTCGCCGACTGACGCCATTTCGATCGGTTTTCAATCCTGGGTAAAAAAAGCAATCGGAGTCTAACCGTACTGATGAGCTGTGATACGGCGAAACAGATCTGTCTGCGGATGACTATATATATATATATATATATATATATATATATATATTGGACATCGTTACACTTGTAATTCCTTTGTGCATTGAATACTGTTGTCATTTCGGATTTCTAAGCAAAATCTAAAGAAGGATCTGCAATATAATTGGTCTTGACTTGGCATCTCGACATCCGTCACTTTCTCAACGACGTGACGTGTCTTCCCCCTTTCTTTTCTATAAATATTTTCACATTGGCAACCGCTCTGATGAGCATTTTTTTCTGCTGGTACCCCGTCCACGTGAATTTAAGCGTGCTACTAGATTGGCATTTAGGTCCCACTTTTTTATCGTTGAAATTGTTAAATGCAACCGCCATTTCTACTCCAATAGTTTATTTTCTCGCACTTGCTGTTTGTAGAACTTTCTTTCGTTTACTTGCTTCCTTGATACTTAAACAATCTTCAAAAATATAAATGCAATTTCAATTGCCATCAATAATTTTGAATCCTATTCTTCTGTAGGAGACCCGCTATGCTTGTCAAATCTGCCTTGTGCCAAACACAACCGAAGTTTCCACAATTTAAAAATATCAGAAGGATGGATATTGAAATGTGGAATTTTGTTAACTGAATGTGACGATAAACATTTACACTTACCAGAGCCAAAGCGTCCAAGTGTTTTGATGTCGGGCTGCTGTGTTGTGATGAATGCGTGCGTAAACCCACGCCAGACAGTTCATCGTTTTGTTAGCTGCGTCCTCTCCCTCACAAGTTTGGTCAAAAAAAGAATATTCTTCGACCTGTAATGTTATGCTGAGTGAGAACGAGGCCGACGGCGATGATTGGTGCGTCAGCAATGGTTTTTGTCCATAAAAAGGGTCTGAAACAATGGCTGCGAGGGTCATTGGGACCGTGGTGACGTGCGCTGATAGAGAGATTAGTATTAAGTTAAGACTGGAAGCTTCAAACCCACGAGTGGAGCGAGCGGTGTAAGCGAAACCTAAAAGAAATCTACTGTTTAACAGTAATTTGTGAGAAGAAAAATATGTTCGATAAAAAAATGCAACTATTTAATTTCTATGAGTGAAATGTTCAAATAAAAGAATGCACTCATTAAATGTTCCAGAGTAATAATAAAGAGTTAAGCGTTCCGAATTTAGAGTTGATAGTAGCGGAAAATGGATGTATGTAAAAAGATTAGAAAAGGTTGCTAATAAAAATCTGTGTTCTTTTCCTTTTTATGTCTGGAGAAAAAGTGAAAAGGAAAGTCAAGGAAATTAAGGAGATTGCACTTAACGGAGTCCGTTGAACTATCGTGTTGTTGTTTTCTTTGGCGGCGTGGAGTGAAGATGAAGAAAGGAAAATTGGAAGAAGAGTTAGAACGATTGTATGTCGTCGAGACGTGACCGAGTCAGCATGAAGTTTCTTCCTTACATTGTGACGAGATGCTATCAGATACCGCTCCCATTGTAACTGCTGTAACCGGTCAAGGGACATCCTTAAGTAGTGACTGGTTAAGGGACGTCCTTAAGTAGTGACCGGTCAAGGGATGTCCTTAAGTAGGGACAGGCTTCGAACTACATTTTCATTTTCTAGGTGTGAAAAAAAATTTGGCTGGCGTCATATATCCATTTACTATTTCCTATCCAATCAGGATCGATCCAGAATCTTACTTTTCACGCTGACTTGTGAAATTTGCATTGGTCTGGGTTTTTCTTTTTCCTTCGTTGCCTTCCATAAAAAAATTATCCATGTTTCACTCCTTTGTTTCACTCATTCACTATGTCTCACTCTAGCTACTTCAGTTGGTACATAAGATATTTATCGATCGATCTATGTTTATATATCATTTAACATTTCATTCTTTGATTTCTATTTTTCTTAAGAATCTATCTATCTATCTATCTATGTAGGGGCATCGGTGATGCGTGTCAAACTGGCCTTGTGCCACACACAACCGAAGTCTCTACAATTTAAATATCAGAAGGTTGAAAGTTGGATGTTGAAATACGGAAGTATAAAATATTTCGTTTCTACAATCAAGTAATTTTTTATTAACAGAATAACAAAATTGTAAGAAGCAAAATAAAATGTTCATAGAGAAAATGCATGTAGTTAATTAATTCGTATGATTTAAATGCTCAAATAAAAGAATGCACGTGATTAAATGTTCCAGAGTAATAATAAGAAAGAGTTAAGCGTTCCGAATTTAGAGTTGATAGTAGCGGAATGTATGTATGTAAAAAGATTAAAAACATTGCTAATAAAAATCTGTGTTCTTTTCCTTTTTATGGCTGGAGAAAAAGTGAAAAGGAAAGTCAAGGTAATGAAGGAGATTGTACTTAACGGAGTCCGTTGGAGTATCGTGTTGTTGTTTTCTTTGGCGGCTTGGAGTGAAAACGAAGAAAGAAAAATTGGAAAAAGAGGTAGAATGATTGTATGTCGGCGAGATGTGACCGAGTCAGCATGAAGTTCCTTTCTTACATTGTGACGAGATGCTATCAGATTCCGCTCCCATTTTGACTGTTTTGAGCGGTCAAGAGATGTTGTTTAAGTAGAGGATTTTAGTCATGTGACCGACTCCAATGGCATTTTCATTCTAGGTGTGAAAAAAAATGTTGACTGGCGTCATAGATCAATTTGCTATTTCCTATTCAATCAGCATCCAGGATCTTAGTTTTCACGCTGACTTGTGAAATTTGCCTTGGTCTGTGTGTTTTTACAAAATGCTTTTAGTCGTTTGGATCCGATTTTGCTGGTGTGCAATTTTACTTTGTGTGTTTTATTGAACTGTTGGGTGATGTAGGATTTGTATCCTATACTTCTTTCATCTTTTCTTCAATACCCACTGTACCCAGACTTTTCTCTTACCGTGTTCCTCTGCGCATTAGTAGTCCACCTTGTTTGGGGTGAAATGTTTTAAAAAAATATTTATATAGCGGAATAACCTGTACGATATAAATCGCATACACTAGACTTGCTAATGTTTTACAATTCCTTCGTTTATTACATATACCCTTCTCTATCCGAGATTATCATAAAATCATTGCACGCTTTTAACTTCTCATAAATATATTTTGTTCAGCTAAAAGACCGCCTCCTGCCTGTAATCAGCATTATTGCGAAAAGAAATCTTTCCAGGTATAGAACTATACCGATACCCGTTCATCTACCTGCATATTCGAATGTATATATTTTAAATATTTATTATTATTGCATATGAAGAATTTTCTTATAATTTGCCCAAGTCTGCGCGAACTTATGAATTGCATTCAAGTTTCCATATGGGCTTGTTTTATACTTATTTTGATCTATATCAAGTTATAATATAAATCAAGTTACATATATCTGTAAAAGCAAAAACGCGTGTAAGTATGCATGATTTGTTTTATAGGGTTCGCTCTATCCATCAATGAATATTTTTCCAGTAATCTGTTTCGCATTCATTTTATTCTTACATTCTCCTGCCTACAATTGAATGTACGGACCGTCGACAATAAAAGAAATAGGCTTACGACTTTGTATATATGGATAAATAAATAACTACATACCTATTTGTAGGCATTTATACTCATATGCAAGTACGCATATATATATATATATATATATATATATATATATATATATATTGAGCACTGCTTATAAAAAAATAAATGCTAGGGATCTCAAAATCGTAAAACCTTGAGTCCTCTTTACCTGGATTTTTGTACGTGTGTTTGTGTGTGTGTGTGTGTGTGTGTGTGTGTGTGTGTGTGTGTGTGTGTGTGTGTGTATGTGTGTGTGTATTAATCTAAACGGAAGAAGGTTGTTGGTAAAATCCCAAAGGAGATCCTATTAATATTAATAGTTGAAAAATTAAATATTAAAACTGATTCAACTAGAGAGCTCGATGTAAATAAGCTTATCTATTTACAGAGCCAATATGTATATTTTTACAGAACAGCTTCATTATCGATAATTTAATTAAACTCGAAAATTCGAATATTCTAATGTTCGCATTTTCTGTTTTATCAAAGGATCGCCGATAAAGTGCGTCTGCCCACAGAAATGATCATTCGATCCAATTCCTGAATATTATATATATATATATATATATAGATACTTGGACACCAACCTTTCTTTTAGGCATGTTTTATTGAAAACGGCCGACAAGGAACATTTTTTTTTTATCATTCCAACATTTTTTTTAACATGTACCCTTTTTGTTAAAGATAAAGAATGTAAAAATCTAAAGGATAAAAATGTTCCGTAATAAAAGATGATGGATAGAAAGGTTGCTGTCCGAGCGTAGATTAATCAAATTGCATGCCACGGCCCCCAGCAAGAAACACAGCACCAACGCGTTCCGGAAATTCCTCGTGAAACGACAACTAACAGTCGAAACATGATGAAAATAACAACACCCGATACATAAACACTCTTGAAATCGGCTGTAGAATCACTGAAAGCGCTTGCAGCATAGAATTTATAAACAATTTTTATATTCCTTATCACTAACAAAAAGGAGAAAGGTTAGAATGCTGGCAAAACTTTATAAAAATAAATGAAATCTTCCTTGTCGGCTCTATTTAATAAAAGATATTTGATATAATGGTAGACTTTGAAAAAACAGTTTCAAACATCTACTCACGCTTGTACGCATCGTTCATTTAGTAATGAATTTGAACACTCTCGGCTACTGGCGTGTGTATACACTGAATATAACTAGCAAAAATCCGCCTTTGTCTACTTAGTCTATATTCGTCTTATATGCCAAATATTTTTTCCATATTCATTATATACTGCAAATTTTCACACTTCTTTCTTAAATGTCAATTTGTGTCACTTTCTTTTTCTTTTCTTTCTTTCTTTCTTTCTTTCTTTCTTTTTTTAGGCACAAATTATCATGCGTTTTTTTCTTTCTTTCTTTCTTTCTTTCTCCTTTGGGCACAAATTATCAGGTGTTTCTTTCTTTCTTTCTTTCTTTCTTTCTTTCATTCTCTCTTTCTTTGGGCAAAAATTATCTTCGTCAAACCTGGCTAGAAGCAATCGGCTGTCTAACCGTACTGCTGAGTTGTGATACAGCGAAACAGATCAGTCTGCGGATGACTACTATATATATATATATATATATATATATATATATATAGTAGTCATTTCGGTCGGGTTTCAATCCTGGGTAAAAAAAAAAGCAATCGGAGTCTAACCATACTGATGAGCTGTGATACGGCGAAACAGATTTGTCTGCGGATGACAATATATATATATATATATATATATATATATATATATATATATATATATACGTAAACACTCACTTTGCCAGTTCTAAGACATATTTTACAAAAATCAAACCGTAACCCAAACGCTATGTATTACGAAAGACTCTATACATATTTAATTCTAATCTTTTTTTAAAAAGGCAAGTATATAGTTGATAATAGAAAACATGTAAATAAATATAGATAAAACCATAACCAAGTAAAAAACAAAAGAAGAAGAAAAGAAAGGAAAAGAATTCTATACTCTGAAGGATTTATATATGTCCCTCACTTGGGGCGTGTACAGTGCAGACCCTTCGGAATAAAAGAATTATTCGCGAATGAATTATATTCGAGATACTTCCCCCATTTTTGTTTTGGAAATGGAAGCCGAGAAAAAAATGAATGGAGTCGAAGAAAATCCCTTACCTTTAGTTGCGGATAAAAAAAAATCGAACAAACCTTTGTGTGCACCCACGTGTGAGTTCTTGTGCACATGTGTGTATTGGCATGCATATGTGTATGTATGTGTATAGGTGTTTCCTTTAAAAAGAGAGCGAGTATATTTGATGCAAAGAATATGAATATAGCTGGTCAAGATGAAACAGGTAGCATCATGACGAGAGAAAAACTTGCATATCTACGAAAAATAGCAAAAACAAGGAAACGAAACATATTCACCAAAGTAAAAAACGGAACGAAAGAACGCGTGATGTACACAAAGAAAGAAAGAAAGAAAGAAAGAAGGAAAGAAAGAAAGAAAGGAAGGAAGAAAGAAAGAAACGCGTGATAAGTTGTGCCCAAAGGTAAAAGGAAGAAACCCGGGATAATTTGTACCAAAAATGAAAGGGAAAGGAAAGAAACGTATTGATTGGTGCACAAAAAGAAAGAAACGCGTGATAATTTGTACTCAAAGGAGAAAGACAGAAAAAAAGAAAGAAACACATGATAATTTTTGCCCAAAGAAAGAAAGAAAGAAAGAAAAAAAAACGAAAAAAAGAAACGCGTGATAATTTGTTCCCAAAACAGAAAGAAAAAAAGCAAGAATGAAACGCATGAGAATTTGTGCCTAAAGGAGAAAGAAAGAAAGAAAGAAAGAAAGAAAGAAAGGAAGCAACAAATGAGAATCTAATAGTAATCGGTATTCAAAGAAGAAAGAAAGAAAGAAAGAAAGAAAAAACGAAAGAAAGAAACGCATGATAATTTGTGCCCAAAGCAGAAAGAAAGAAAGAAAGAAAGAATGAAACGCATGAGAATTTGTGCCTAAAGGAAAGAAAGAAAGAAAGAAAGAAAGAAAGAAAGCAACAAATGAGAATCTAATAGTAATCGGTATTCAAAGAAGAAAGAAAGAAAGAAAGAAAGAAAGGAAGCAACAAATGAGAATCTAATAGTAATCGGTATTCAAAGAAGAAAGAAAGAAAGAAAGAAAGAAAGAAAGAAAGAAAGAAAGGAAGCAACAAATGAGAATCTAATAGTAATCGGTATTCAAAGAAGAAAGAAAGAAAGAAAGAAAGAAAGAAAGAAAGAAAGGAAGCAACAAATGAGAATCTAATAGTAATCGGTATTCAAAGAAGAAAGAAAGAAAGAAAGAAAGAAAGAAAGAAAGCAACAAATGAGAATCTAATAGTAATCGGTATTCAAAGAAGAAAGAAAGAAAGAAAGAAAGAAAGAAAGAACGGAAGAAAGAAAAGCGAAAGTAAGTGACACAAATTGACATTTAAGAAAAAAGTGCGAAATTTGCAGTATATAATGAATATGGAAAAAACATTTGGCAAGGCATGGTACACAGATGTATTTGAACTATTAGGAAAGCTAGACCGAATTGGAAAGAATGTTATAAAAATCCAGAATTTATAATAGGAGCAAACGGCCTGTGTATGAATAGAATAATAATTGAATAGCTACATAAAAATAAAATGGTGTGATCAGCAAGAATGTTTCTCCTCTCCAGACTTAGTCAAACTCTACGACGAGGTTTTCCTCGGGGAACTGGAGAACCTTCTAAATTTTATCATCGGTGGACGTAATCTTATGAATAGAAGATAAGCAGATGACGCCGCGCTAATGGCCGACTCGGTGGGGAACTTATCCAAGGCTGTAAAGGGAAGTGTGATAAAAGCACTATCAACCTCAGGAACAGAAAATATGGTTAGTAGTAAGAGAAAAAGCTCGAAATGCGATTTACGAATTGGAAATGTCAACATGAAACAAGTTCAGAAATCTAAATATCTGGGAAGTGTTCTAACAGAGGATGAAAAGTGAACACTACGTTATTCGGACTATTGTTCTCATTTTTGTTGCCATTTGTACGACGTTTCAGCCGTTGTGCGCTCCGGCCTTCTTCCGGCGCTAGGAATTTCGAACCGAACCCTTTATTACAATCCTTGGGGTATATCGTTTTTATTTCTCTTTTAGTAGTCATGAGTTATCTACCGCTAACCGGACTCTCTAAGATACTTGTTCGCCACTGCTGTATCCTGGTATTAAACTCACAACTCTTTGTGTCAAGTCACTGGAACTAACCAACGTCTATATCCACCGAAACATGTGTCCTTAAGGACAAGAATTTCTCAGACTTATAAACTTAATGTTCAGTAAACATTTTTTACCAGTGTTCATATTGCATTTTTTTTTTATGTTAATGGTTTTCTCTAGTATTTTGTATTAGAGCTCATTTTGCGCTTAAGTGAATATAACGAAACCGACTGGAATTGAAACTGCTCTGCGATCTTCAATTTCAAACCTTTATCCATTACTCCACCTGCACATCCAAGCTTTTATCCCCCTGTGATCCATTTAGCTAATGACCTGGCTCGATTTTGCTTAACGTTGGTGATCGTATGAGAATCGGTGTTTCAATGTGGTATAACCGTAAACTATACCACTCACACATCCAAGCCTAAAGTAGCTGGTATTCCTAAGCGTCACCCATAAAGATACTTACCCGGCTCGATCTCCCTAACATCGGTGTTTGTGCGAGAACCAGTGCTTCAACGTGTTATGCCCGTAAACTATATACACCCAAGCCTAAAGTAGCTGGTATTTCTAAGCGGTCACCAATCTAGGTACTGACCCACCTCGACGTTGCTCTACGTCGGTGATCGTACGAGAACCATTGGTTCAATTTGATATGGCCGTAAACTATACCATCCGAAAATACTACCTAGTATTTCTAAGCAGTCACCCATCTAGGTAATGACCCAGCTAGCCCTCCTTAATCTCGGTGATTGTACGAGAACCGTTGTTTCAATGTGATATGGCCGTAAACTATACCACCCGAACATCGAAGCAGAAAAAGCCTGGTATATCGAAGATGTCACCGGTCAACTGGCCCTAAGCTGACATATTAGGCAGATACTGGACGTCTAAGGTAATCAATTTCTGACCTACAAGACAGAACATCTTATTTTCTTTTCTTTAGTTCGTTCTGTTTATTGATCCTTATTTAATGGAAAGTAAACAAGACATACGTTCTGATTAATTTTTTTTACTATATATTTATGTTGCAAATTTTTGGTCCTCTTTTGATGGGTTTATTTATATGGGTGTGGGTGTTTTAACTGTGCTTGTGTACAGACGAATTTACGTTAGGTGATGAGTCTGTATGTAGGTATTGGTCGAGTGATAATATATTTTTTCTTGTTACATAACTGCCTGTTTTGTTATAAATCAGCTGAAAAGCGGGTTGGCAAAGAAATCAGTTTTCAATCTGCTGTTTTTTGTTATTCTTTTCATACAAGAGAATAATTATATATATATATATATATATATATATATATATATATATATATATATATATATAGCATATGGATCTGTAAAATGTTTAAGAAACAAAGAACTAACAAAATCAACAAAAACGAATATTCGACAACATGAAGGAGAAAGTAAAGATGCAGATGAAAAAAAAAAACAATTTCGACAGAAACAATGTAACCATTTGAATTTCGGTAACCTTATGCATCCACGAACGTTTCTTTTGAATCGGAAGTAATCAATTGTCAAAGTACTCTGGACACCGTGTGAGGTTTTACTTACAAATCATTGGATTTGTAAAAAGCTTAATAAAAAAAAACGAATTCGGCATAAAAATAGCAGAAAAGAGAAAGAAACAACTGTGGCAAAAAGCAAACAATTTCGTTAGAAAGAATGTAAGAATTTGAATCTCGATATTGGAAGTGATCAATTTTATAGATATCCTGTTTGGTTTTTACTTATTAATCATTGTTAAAAATGTACGTGGGTCATAGTGTCAAGATGAATTCAATTAATTTCATGGATAAAAAGACGAACATTTTGCCTGGATAAATAAGCCAAAAAAGAAGATTCCGAAAGCAGAAAACTTAAATATAATCCTATAGAACAACAATTTGATAAAATTCACCTATAAAATGCTCGAGTCAAGGTAGATATTGACTGAATGCGGTTGCTCTCCGAGCGTAAGACGAGTCGGTATGACATACAGTTCATATGAATAGTTAAGACAGATAAATGTTTAATCATAGATTTGAAGTGGTTAAGATTGTAGTGGTCAAGAAAGCATCGTCTTGGGAGTCTGTTCCGCAAAGTATCGGGTCTTGGAAAGATGATGTCTGAGTGAAAATTCTGCTTCACAAATGGAATACGAAATAAATCATGAGGTTCGTTCCAAAGTATGTGGCATACGGTAGTTGGAATGGCTAGTGGAACTAAGATGAGTCAAAATATTTGCAATGAAAACAACAATGCAGCAGCGAGAAACATCCGACGTTTCGTCTGTGGGAAATTGGTTATAGAGTAGAAAACGTTGCCTGTAAAAGAGAATCTGTAATGTGACTGGTCCCGACCTGGCAACACGACTCCAACCACTTTCTCATCTCTCTGTCTCTTCTATAAATATTTTCGCAGCTTCTGCTCTGACGAACTTGGGTCACTAGTGCCTCCACCCCACAAGAATTTACTCCTTGCAACCAGACTGACAACAAGGTCTCACCCTTTTACAGTTAAATCAACCAAATGCAGACGACAATTCTATTCCAGAAGCTTCTTTTCTTGCGCTTCCCGCTTGTGGAATTCCCTTCCATATACTTGCTTTCCTGACGGCTACAACCTCCAGCAATTTAATTGCAAAGTCAGTTCCCATCTCTTATTCACCTAACTCCAGGCCTTTTTACATCAACCGGTGTATCTTGTTCTTTTTCTTTCTCTCTAACTTCGCAACTGTCTTCACTCCTGTGTTTACATCCCTTACCCTTTCTCTTCCAACCCCTGTAGCTGCTTCATCTTTCTCGTCACTCACCTCCTGCCTAAAACTTTAACTTTTTATGTAGACCCCTGCACATCAGTGGCGGTACCGCCTTGCTTGGGGTGAAATGATTAAAAAAATATATTCTATATTTGTTATTTTCTCCTATTCCTTTTTTGTTTTTAATCATTTCACCCCGGGCAAGGCGTAAATGCCACTGATGTTCGGGGGGGCTACATAACTGAAAGAAAATTAATTAGAGGAGGGAGAAGAGGATTACAAACCAATTAGAAAGAAGCAAGAGAAAGATGAAAATGCAGGTGTGGTGACAGTTGCAAGGGGAGAGAGAAAGGGAAGGATATACGGGGTGGGGGAAGAGCTAGAGTCAAGTGGTTAGTTTTTATAACGAGTTATGGAGACTGTACGAAGTGATTCTGAAATATATTAATTGCGCAATTTTCTTAAAAACGAAGACGTTTATTTTTATATTAGAGCAGAATATGAAAAGCTAGTATATCGTTTGAATACGATTGGATGAAAAATAAGAATTTTTGTACTAACCTTCACCCAATGTATTGGTATTTCTTTTGATAGGTATTAATCTGTTTTAAACACTCCGCCCCCTTGGCCTACCTCTCTCAGCAGACCTCAAGTGGAATTACTATATAGAATCCATACCTAAATCCGCTGTTAAAAGGTTTGTTCTTTGTGCAGGGCCAGGAAGTTTTTCCCGCCTGAATCCATCTTGCACATATATAAATCTACCATCCGCCCGTGTATTATATACTGCTGCTACACCTGGCCGGGTGCCCCTGCTATTCACTTCGGGGTTCTTGACAAAATCCAACGTAGAATCTGTAATGTGATCGATACAGACTCGGCAGCTCGGCTGCAGTCACTCTCTCACCGGCGTGATGCTTTTTCCCTTTGTCATAAGATATTTCGCAATAATCAACGAGATAATCCACATCAGTCACTCTATGGACACCTGATGATGACCAGAGGGTACTTGGTCGAAACGCTATATCGATTATAACACCTATATCAAAACAAGATGAGAAAGAAAGTTCGAAATAATTCAAAGATTATTGAAAATTACCCATCTCAGAAATAAATACAAAAATACCAAACAACAGAAACCACATGACTTGACGAGTTTCAACAGTAGCAACAGATAAAACGGATAACATGTGTTATTCGAAGAGTAAATAATGACATAATCAAGATGTTGATGTTCCACTTTACTCCAAATAGAAGGTTAAACAGGTAAATCTCATCAATACTGGAAAAAGTGATATGAAATAATGGACCTGCAAAACCTATTTTGCTGAAACGAATGTTTGGAGAGAATGATTTTATAAATTTAATTCGGCATTAACACTGGCTGTTCGGTCGATGAATAGCAAATGCTTCCTTATAGAGAAACGACAAATATTACACTTACGTAATTTCGAATAGCACACATTAATAATTAATCTATTTCTGTAGATTGTTCTTGTTCCGCTGCCCATATTTAGTTTTGTTTCTTTTTTAATATGGCTCAGTTATTACTCACTGTTTCCTCAGAGTCAACGTTTGCACTACTCGACCCAGGTTTCTTCTTCTTCTATGTGCTCTGTCCCTTCGGAACGTAGGTGATCATGGCTTTCCACGTCTCCCTATTAGGACTGGGTTTGCAGTTTAATTTGAAGTCCAATTAAACTCTCTACCTCTAATATCGCCGCCTGAACTCATATTTAATTATGTATTTTTTTCTAAATCGGAGTAGGTAGGTGCGCATATCGTCTATTTCACACTTCTTCCCATTTTTCAGCAGGAGTAAGGCTTAACCCTTTGTTTCCTGCTCAAGATTGACTTTTCGGTCCGATCTAATGTCTGCTCTAACACTCTACTTCTAACATTTCCGCCTGAACTCTGTGTTGTGTCGTGGCCCGGATGTATAGATGACAATGTGCGTTAAGCACGAGGAGTTGTCATTATCACGGACTTCGCGAAGTAACACCTACTACTGCGAGAGACTGTAACCTCTTGGTTGTACCACTCTGTTAATAAAATATGTTTTTATACATTTCACTATATGTCTCTTCATTCCACGATACAACACCCTGAAGTCTTATTCAGCAATTAAATCTTGACCCCATCAACTCTAGAATTAGTTGTTATCTTTTCTCCATAATCCCAAAACGTTCACTTTTTGTCTTTTCTTTCGTTAATACAATTCCACACAGTAACCTCCATATTTTGAATGTCTCCCGAGACTTGTATTGGATAAACATTTAAATTTTTTTTTTTTTAATCATTTCACCCGGAGCAAGCAAGGCGGAAACGCCACTGATGTGCAGGGGGCTACATAAATGTAAAAAGATTAATAAGAAAAGAGTGAGGAGTGCAAACTAGTTAGAAAGGAACAATAGAAAGCTGAGAAAGCAGGTGCGATGACAGATACATAGGTGGAGAGAAAGGGAAGGTTATAAAATAGAAATAATTCTTTATCTTAGAAATTCAGACAGAAATTTTCCATATTTGACACGATTTTATGATTTTTATGTTTCATCCATAATTTCTTTTTTCTTTTTCAGATTCATCGCTGTCACCCAGCCCATAAAATACTCGAAACATAAAAACTCAAAACGAGTCTACATCATGATCGGTCTAGTCTGGTTAATTTCAGTGGCCATTGCAGCACCGATAGCCTTAGGCGTTAATTATTCAAACAAGCGACAGCCACTGGACTGTGCTTTTTTCAATTCAGACTTTCTCATATACTCTTCAATGGGATCTTTTTATATACCGTCGATAATGATGATATTCCTCTACTGGCGGATATATCGGGTACTTATGCTTCGCTCAAAGCGGCTAAAGGAGAAAAAGCCCAACAGAAAATAGAACGCGAAGCGTTGGCAAACGTTATAGAAAACAAAGCTACAACAAGCAAAGCTGATATGACGTTAGATAATGACATGTCTAATTCCCCTGAAAAGGGTGCCACCGCAAATAACGTCGGACGGGGTCGGTTGAAAAACATGGTGGAGGAGGTGGTCGTAAATAAAGGGGCGGGCCAAGAGGCACAGCTCGACGACGACCAAGCAATAGAGAACGGCCGCGAGGACGACAGCGGGCCGAAAAGTACACCAAGTGACGAACTCAAAGATCACGTGATTGAAAACAGAAACTTCACTGGCGGGTTGATGATGAACGAAGTGAAAGACGAAAAAACGTCTTTACATCCCGACGGACACCAAGGCTACGCGGCCCCAGCCAATGTCGAAGTAGAAACTCAGTTTAACTCAGCCCTTGGTGGTGGTGGAGGTGGTGGTGGGTCAGGCGCTGGTGCAAGTGGAGGGCTTGCTACCAGTGCAGCAGTCAGCGCCGGTGATAGCGTCAAGTCGGCACCAACCTCAACGCCAAGGAAAAACTTTTTAACACCGCCCAAACAAAAATTCGCCGGCCTCAACAAAAGGGGAGGCTCCGGAAAAAAGAAGGGAACGTCCCCTTCGAAAAAAAGTGTCACAAAATTTAATTTTCACAAAAAGAAAGACTTTAAAAGGAAAAAAAGATAATCATGGCGCTAAAGGCGCAATGCGAAAGGAGAAGAAAGCAACCAAAACCTTAGCCATTGTTTTAGGTAAGTACCATTTCCTTATAATCTGTATATAAAATTCTGTGATTTATGTAAGTCCACCCGTCACACCCTCTAAAACAGCCATTTATTGAACGATCAAAAACCAAATTTTATTGGAGAAATTCAAGCAGCAAAGCGGGTACGAAGTACAGTTAATCTTACTAGGGTACAATAGCTGGGTACAATAAATTTTAATTAATTTTTTTTGGAAAAATTATTTTTTTTATTACTAGCAGTATAGCCCGGCGTTGCTCGGGTGTAATGAAAGCTTTAAAACTAATCCATGGTCCTGAAGCTCAGACTCAACCTAAAGAATATTTATGTGAAGTTTGGTGAGAATCGAATAAAAAGTGTGGATTTGTATAAAGGACACACAGACAGATAAACAGACACACACACAAACATCTTGCCTTTTATATATATATACATATTATCGATTTTCTGCACTATTGTAAAAAGTGCAACATTGAAACTACTGAATATCGTTTCTTATGTCTTTGTCTATGAGTGCATCAAATTTGATTAAAATCGGACAACTCCTTCTATAACCCGATTTTTTCGATTATCGATTTTCGATATTTATCGGGGGTACCTCGACACAAAACCTAGCTAAGAACACTCGCAGACGCTTATAGAACAACTGTGTAAATTTTCAAGAAAATCGGTTCAGCCGTTTCGAAGTCTATAGGTAACGGATAGACACACACACAGACACACACACACACACACACAAACAAAGTTCCATTCATAAATAAGTTTAGATATAACATACAAAATACTCATACTATTTTAAAAACAATTTAATGTTTAAAATGGCAAATACGTATTTAATAAAAATTTTCCTAATGTTTCTTGACAACTATAAACAAGTTATAACAACAGTTAGACAAGTGCCATATGTAATACACGCTTGGGCGATCATGTCTCGAAAGACTGCGGTAGACTGTTTGCCAGACAAGGCTACAGAACCCAATCTGTTCTGTTATTTAACCTATAACTGGAGGGAAGAGACGGATTAATACCTTTCCCAAGAGTGTTTGCGCGTGAGTGAATGCAACGAATTCAGCTAGAATTCGAACTCAGCTCCCCAATTTCTTGTTCCGAGCCGATATCCACTGCACTACAACCTACATTCTAACCGTTTCAAAAAATTGGAAATTGTTTCAAGGTGGAAAAACATACCCATGACCAGTTGTGCACTGTATGCTCAAGAGTAAGAAATCCTAAGAATTTATGTTACATGTCCAAAGAAATTCTGAGAATATTTTCTTTACTGTTAAAAAGAAAAAAAATTTCTTTAAAAATATTGTTTACCATGTATTCTTATAAAATTTAATTGAAGATATTATTAAACCGCGAAGTAGGGTTTTTGTCAATGTATTTTTACAAACAAATCGGTTATTTAAATTTCATCGACCGTTTTGCAAAATTTTGTTTGTAAATCTCGACAAAAAATGTTTGCGATAACTTTAACAATACTAAATACTCTGAGGAATTCTAGTTCTATAAATAATCTATGTCAGAGTCACAGCATCATACCCGATCAATATCAGCTGGAACCCCTGGAGAGGCTGTATGATGTTTAAAGACCCGAAACTCTTGATTTATTAACACCATCACTGATGATGTGTATCGAAGCATCAAACGGATATATTTCAAGAAAATATGAGATTAAATATTTGGTTTGAATTGGTTTTAGTCGAGCCGGGCTGTTTTCCGTAGAAGACCCAGTCAGTTATGTCACTACGTTCGTCTCTAAGGTTCTCTTCAGGCCAATACACTTAATGCTTAAGCACCAATGGTTCACAACCTTTCCTTTCTAACGACTTCCTGTCACCTAAACCACAATCTGCACTTTTTCTCACATACATACGAAGAAACATCTTTCTTTGCTATAAGTTCAAGACTATCTAACATCTAGAGTGATATCGCTAACCTTCAAATCAGAACCTGAATGCTAAACCGGAAACAAGCGATGGAATTCTCCTCTTGTTCAAACACCGGAGAAGAGTTGATTTTTCATTTAAAAAATGTGATCAACTTTTTCACTTGATACCACCATATGACTCCGGATTTTGCATAAGCCCCTTCGAAATGAATGAAGCGAAAGACACATTTATAAATTAAGGTTGAAACTACTGGGTAATTTTTGGCGACATTAGTCGACTTTATTTAAAACTAGTTTTTGAATGATACTTTCTTTTATCAAATACAATAGACATACACTCGTATGATAACAGAAGTTATGGGTTGTAAATTCCAATCTTCTATGTGACTTGTTCTTTCAGGATGTAGGCGATCATGGACTTCCACCTCTCCCTGTGCCTGGTCGCTCTTAGCACGCTTTCTCCTGTAACATCTCGCAGCCCCCGTTCTGTCATCCACCTGCTCAGACCCTTGAAATATGTTTCTGCTTTCCTCTGTCTCTTTTTCCCTCTATCTGGCCTGTTAGCATCAGCTTCTCAAAGCCCTCCCTCCTTAATGCATGTCCCAGGAACTTCAGCAGTCTCTTCCTGATGATCAATATTAATTTCCTTTTCGTTTCCATTTTTCCAACACCTCGTCATGGCTCACATGCACAGTCCTTGATATTCGCAGCATCCTTCTGTAGAACCACATTTCAGCTGCTTTAAGTTTTTTCTCTTCATCTTTGTTGATATTGTCCAACATTCACTGCCATACTGAAGAACTGCAGTCTCTCAAAATTGCTTTATAGCATGCAGTTAGGTTATGTACTCACAGTACAGATGCCATGTTTTGCTTCTCTATATATTAGTTGAGTATCCCTCGAAAAAGTGGGCTTATAGTGGGTTTCTTATCTATTCTTTTTATGTTGTAGTGGGATTCCGTTCTAGTGAAGGGTAGTTGTATACTGTTGCAGGTTAACGGAATTTGGCCTTGTTGTAGATAGCCCACTATAAGTCATAAAATGATTATAAAATCAAGAAAATCAAATTGAGTTGAAAAATAACATTTTTATATATCCACATATCAATTAATATTTCTACAATTAAAGTAGTAACTTGAAGTATAGATCCAACAGGGATTAAAATGTTCATGGCCAATAATAAGCTGAAAGAGATTTAAGGCTTAGGAATGTGGGGAGCGTGTAATTGAGAAATGTCTTTGATGTAGTCGCTCCTTAGGTCAGTAAGTAGCTTTGAGACAGGGGAGAAGGAAAGAGGCAAGCGTAATAGCCGCTTGACTTAGGTCAAGAGGATATTGATTACATTCTTCTTCTCGAGATCTGCCTGCTGGGGTCTGTCTGTGTCCGCTTTGTATATCTTCTTTTTTGATCACAGTAGCTCGTTTGGGATTTCACACTTGTATTTGATTCTGGGCTTCCCATTGGCTGATAAATAAAAATCGCGTAGGCTCGAGAAACGGAAATTTAATAATTGATGAATTTTTATTTTTCAGCCGGAACATCTGCGCGAACCCGGATGCGCACCGACGACTTTTGGTCATTTGCTTTTTTTGTTGTGAGATCGCAAACATCCGAACCGTCGCTATGCTCGGTCGGTATCACCACAGGCTTTTGAGATATCTCTGCCGACATATTATATCCTTTTTATTATCTTTCTCTGGTAAAGTTAGTTCAACATGTACACAGAGAAAACCTGTAGACTTGTGAAAATAAAACGTTATTCATATAAAGGGCGGATCACAACTTTTCTAAGAGTAACTTTAATTGACTCGCAGTTACGTTGCGAGGCCTGTAATGCGATATTTTGTGACTTGTATTGAAGAGGTTTTTATGCTCAGCGATCCATCACATAGATCAATGGGATCCTCAGAAAAAGGAAAAATTTGAGATTCTTTCAAACCTTTTCTCGAGTACTGAACTCCTCCGCTTTTCGGTTTTAGGTTTTCTTTCTGTTGTGTCGTGAAAATACGATAAAAACAAACGAGTGGTTAGTCCGAGTGGTAAAGACTAATGAACACACGATTAAATCAACAATAAGGCTTATTGTACTAAAGGTACAACTATTAAGAATCCACACAATAGTCACTATGTCCCAAAATAGAGCGTAGAGTACTTCCGTCCGTTCCTGGTCGTCCTACGGTCATCAGCTTGCTCGTAATCTACTGCGTGGTGTATTTATAATAGGTAACAGTCCATTGATAGGGGGAAACAGGTTCTTCCATAACAACACTTTCTTTTTTTTACGACATCAATGGAACATTTGGATCATAGCAACTAACATTCGATCGTAACATTGGATTCATAACAAAGGTTTGTAACAAAATAAATTAGTTTTTCTAATTTACTTTCAAAAATATTATTTAGCTATTTTTACACAGATTAATTGAATCATACGTGATTCATTTTATTTGACTACCATTCACTATCTTTGAAGATGCTCTATGATACCCTCCAGAACTTGACATCTTTATGGATAACAAGCTGCAATAAGTTAGTTCCTCGAAGGGGCTTATGGAAAAATCTGAATCACGCGTTGGTATTAAATAAAAAAATTATCACATTTTTTAAATGAATAATCAACTCCTCTCCGGTGTTTGAACAGCAGAATTCCATCGCTTGTTTCCTGTTAAGGATGCGGGTTCCGGTTTATTCGAAAGAATTTTTATTCTCTTTCATTCCCAGCAGTCTTTTGTGTTTTAATGAAATTATGGCTTTGCTTGGGTGAATTGATTTTTTAAAAAATCTGAGAATAGCGTTAAGATTTATGTTTTTATAACTACGTATTTTTAATTTTTTTTTAATAAATCAATGCTTTATTTTTGAGTAATAATAGGATTTTATAAAAAGTTAAATGCAGCCGCCGCTTCTACTCCAACAGTTTCTTTTCACTTACTTCCTGTCCACGGAACGCCCTTCTGTTTTCTTGCTTCCTTGATAACTACAAGCTTCATAAATTTAAAAGCAACGACAATCGCCATCTGACTTCTTGTATCCCGGTCATCTTCGTCATTTCCTTTTTTTCTCAGTTTCATTTTCTGTAACTTCCCTACGAACTAGAGGCTATCCAGCTTTGGTTGAGATGAAAGTTTTTTTTTTAATTATAAATATTGGTTAACAATTACCTTCTTAAAGCGTAAAATCAATATTAAGTCTTCAAAAGAAAAATGCGCCTCCTAAAAGGAATCAAAAGCGGACATCCTTTTCTTCTAATGGAAAAATAATAGCTATAGACTACACGCACCGGTAGCGATTTCGTCAAGTGAGAACGATGGGGTAACATAATCCACAATTACCTTTTTAAGAAATGCACGTTCTGTTGTTAGGATGCATTAATGATAATGTTTATTGAAATAAGAAATTATATCGCATAAAAAAATTCAATTTAAAGGATACATACATAGTTATATTTGTGTATTGATATACTTTCTACCTGCTCAATCATTTTAAACACTTTCTTGATGAAAGAAGACACAAGTTTTATTATATTACAAGGATAAATAGATATTAACAAACTAAGATAGATAGGTAATATATATATATATATATATATATATATATATATATATATATATATATTGAATTCAGACAAGGTGACAGAAAAAGATCAAATAGGAAACATATCTCAATTTAACATGATTTAATAAAAGTGAAACCTGTTAGATTGAGATACGTTTTCTATATTTTCTTTCTTTATCTTAACACGCACACACACATACACACACACATACATATATATATATATATATATATATATGTGTGTGTGTGTGCGTGTGTGTGTGTGCGCGCGCGTGGGTTTAATACAGAATATAAAATTTGTCATTTAGCCGATTGATGCTATACCCAGCACCCTGACTCCAGAGCTTCATAGACGAAGAAAAAAAAATATATATATATATAGCGAGAGAGATATCTGAACAGATAGATAGATAGATAGATAGATAGATAGATAGATAGATAGATAGATATCATTAAACATATTTTAATTTTCAATATGATTTATGTAAATTTTGTCGCAAGCATATACATTTTATCAAACTTAAGTACGAATATGATTTATTGTCATACTGATTTAATCTCCCTCTAATATACCATATATCTACATCTATCTATATCAGGTACTTCCACTAATTCGCGATACCTAAGCTTTACAATGTATTTTACGAAAAGGAAAATGCATTCTTGAAGCTTTAATCTTAATTTAAATAGAAAGATGAAGGATTAAATGTTCTATTTCAAGTAAGCAGAATACTCGTTATTGTATTTCCAACAGAAATTTTAATGATTGGAATCAATTTTTTTTGCTCTTTCATCGCAATGTAATTTTTCACATTTAAAAAAATCTGATGAAAAAAAATCATTTTAGAAATATTAACCAATTTAAAGTATAATTAATCTGATTTGAAAAATATTTAATTGAAGTATTAAAGATAACACAGAAATTCATTTTTTTAAACAAATAGCAGTGTTGATTTTTAACCGTCAGCAGACATGTTTTACGAAACTATGTAGCGATGAAAATTGCTGATAATTGGTTCAACAGGTTTATTGCTATCCTACGGAGGCTTTCCGTTAAAACATAATTTAAGAAAAAGACGGTTGACGCACTTTTTAATTAATTTTTAAATACTCAGTTATCTTAATAATGTTTGAAATTATTCTCCATAATCTAATTTTAGGAATGTTAACTTTAAATTTACTATTCTCATCAGTCTTTTTTTTCTATTTTTTTTTTTTTGATTATGTCACCTATTGTCACCCGTACCTTGAAAATGGGCACTTTTATACACATAAAACATTTTTAAAATATTTTAAGATCTTAGTGTGAAATGATTTGCGTATAGCTTTTTCAATTTTTCATTAGTAAATATTGTTTTTACTTAATAACAACCTCACCTAACCTGATCAAAGTTTTTCAGATTGTTTAAAAGATTTGAAACTTTATAAATTATTATCACTAAAATGAAAACAATTCTTGTAAAATTCGTTATTCATCGAAAACATTCTTTAAGATTATAATGTCCTTAATATATATTATCTATGAAAGCAATTAAATTTTTTTTCATTAAATAATGTCATAGTTTTATTGCATTTTTATTTTACTACTCCATGCATATTTTCAGTAAATGTTAAAAAAAAAAAACATGGATGATTTACATTCTCCAAGGAGAAGGAGAATGCTTTTAACTAATAAAAAAATTTAATAAATTTACTATTCTCATCACTCTTTTTTTTTTTTTGATTATGTCACCTATTGTCACCCGTACCTTGAAAATGGGCACTTTTATACACATAAAACATTTTACTACTCCATGCATATTTTCAGTAAATGTTAAAAAAAAAAAAAACATGGATGATTTACATTCTCCAAGGAGAAGGAGAATGCTTTTAACTAATAAAAAAATTTCGATCAAAATTTAATTTGACAAAATTTCATAAATGTGGTGGGGTGGAAATAACAGATAAGAAAAATTAAGCCAAAAGTTTCTTAAAATAATAATTTCAAAATAGTGTCATTAATTTGTGAATAAGTTTATCGTCATACGTAGGGTTTAGTTCCTTAGTTATTTTTAAAGAATACTGATAGAACAAAGGAAAAAGTAATAACTTATTTATAAAAGTTGTGTAGATACCACTGAGGATTGAACAAAGCAAGTAAGAAAATCCATCAAGACACTTACACTGAGAATATTCATAGAAAATAGTACAGGGAAGCTGCGTTATGTCGACTGAAAAGTTTAATCTATCGTTAAATTTGCGAATCGGGAAAGTTTTTCGAAAGAGAAGACAACTGAAATACTATGGGCAAATAGTTAACCTCCAAACTGAGAAAAAATAAAATTAAAAAAATCTATGAAAATATTAAAATTGATTTTAAATGCAAAAATACGAGCAATACCTTTTTGGAAAAAGAAATATTACTAGCAATATATCTTTAAAAAAAATATTAATACATATATACATATTCTATTCATACGAACCTATCCTAAAATTCTTGTCAACATTACATAACCCACTGAGCATGATATACTGTAAGTCAAAATAAACCAAACTAAAGAACTTGTATTATTACCAGCCAAATTTAGCAACTGCTTTTTTACGGCCACTACTCCTGATACAAACACACATACGCTTTCATCATAAACATAATCTCGCGTATCAAAAATTAATGTACGCAAAAAGGAAACACTATCAACACAGAGGCATTTTTACTATTCACTCGAAGTAAGATAATAAAACCGCTCAGATTTCTACATCCATCCCACTCTCATCAGCACTCTCTTCCCTCTCCTACTCTCTTCCTAACACCCCCTGCAACCTCTCACTCCTCATGACATTCCTCCAATGTAACCCCTGCACAACAGTGGCAGTACAATTCCTTGCTTGGGGCGATACGATTATAAAAAAAACTGGGTTACTGATTATAAAAAATATGAGAAAAAAGCATAACCTTGCGTATCAAAAATTAATGTACGCAAAAAGGAAACACTATCAACACAGAGGCATTTTTACTATTCACTCGAAGTAAGATAATAAAACCGCTCAGATTTCTACATCCATCCCACTCTCATCAGTACTCTCTTCCCTCTCCTACTCTCTTCCTAACACCCCCTGCAACCTCTCACTCCTCATGACATTCCTCCAATGTAACCCCTGCACAACAGTGGCAGTACAATTCCTTGCTTGGGGCGATACGATTATAAAAAAAACTGGGTTACTGATTATAAAAAATATGAGAAAAAAGCATAACCTTGCGTATCAAAAATTCATGTACGCAAAAAGGAAACACTATCAACACAGAGGCATTTTTACTATTCACTCGAAGTAAGATAATAAAACCGCTCAGATTTCTACATCCATCCCACTCTCATCAGTACTCTCTTCCCTCTCCTACTCTCTTCCTAACACCCCCTGCAACCTCTCACTCCTCATGACATTCCTCCAATGTAACCCCTGCACAACAGTGGCAGTACAATTCCTTGCTTGGGGCGATACGATTATAAAAAAAACTGGGTTACTGATTATAAAAAATATGAGAAAAAAGCATAACCTTGCGTATCAAAAATTCATGTACGCAAAAATAAAACACTCTCAAGGTTTTACTGATTTTAAAAATATGAGTAAAAAAATAGTTATTAAAAAGAAAGAAGAATAAAAGTAGATGGTTTATAAAGACAGACAATAACAATTGACACTGTATTTATTTATTTTAATTTGGAAGTTTTCTGGAAAACATGGACCTAGAAGAGAATTCCATACACGTGACTTGCGCCAGACGAAAGAGTTAGCATATTATTTACGGATCTATCTGATTAATATGAATATAAAATGATGAAATCTTGCTGGCAATCTAGTATTGCGAATAAATTCAGAAAGTTTACGAAGTAAGTAAGAAAGTCCATCAAGACACTTACACTGAGAATATTCATAGAAAATAGTACAGGGAAGCTGCGTTATGGCGACTGAAAAGTAACTGAAGATGAAAAAAAGAACCATACAAAATATATTTTGATATTGGGATCGTCAAAGGAATGATTATATTTACAATCTATGAACTTTTGAAAATATGCAGGCGTGACCCAATTTTTAAAATCACGCAACATTTTCTTCTTTTTTTTTTTTTTGTAAATCTCTCAATAGCATAAGAATAAAAGACAAAACTTACTTCAATGGATCTAATTTATTAAAAGCTTTTTATTAATTTCAGTATAAACTCATATTTAGCTTTCACCTTGAGAAGAGTTTCAGTAAGATAAGGGATGCTGGCATGAGACCTCGCCAAGATGCTGATTAATAACATAAAACCAGTCATCATTCTTAAGGTCTACAAGAGTTTTGGAATTGGCTATCTTTTCCAGAAACCTTACACTACCGGCCATAATTATTAGGCTTCTCAAGTTTTTTTTTTTTTAAGAAATCATGTATTTTATACTTTTCTTAGTATTTATTACCAAGTGGATAATTTTAAATGAAAATAGAATTGTTCTTTTGTTAATATTGCATAATAACATGTACATCAAATGAACTGTTCTGGTAACCAGTTTTTGTGCTCTCTTCCCCATGCTAGTCTCATCTTCTTATTGCCTGGCCAAAACAAAGGCTTCCTGGCTGCCTTGTAAACTTTTTAAAGTAATAATAACAAAAGAACCACTCTATTCTCATTTAGAATTATCCGCTTGGCAATGAATAATATAAATAGTATGAAATACATCATTTTTTTTTATTTAAAAACTGGGGTGGCCTAATAAATATGGCCGGTAGTGTACACTTATCCAACAGCTTTTTATGGAAATGTGGCCAGGTTTGTTGCTAGGTTGTTCCAACGAATCATATAAAGATATTCTTGCAGTTCTATTGCTTGGTGGCAGACTGGAACATCATGCATACGCAATGATGGTTCTAGGGTTATCGGCACCTCGGTCATGCTGAACTTCGTCGCCCTTACAAGTATAAATCTTCTCAATCCGCACAAAAAGAAAAACTGAAAATGTAGAATAACGAGTTTATTTTCATTTGCAAACTTATTTATAAATGGAACTTTGTCTGTATGTTTCTGTGTGTATGTCTGTTACCTGTAGACTCCGAAACAGCTGAACCGATTTTCTTGCAAATTTACACAGTTGTACTATAAGCGTCTGCGAGTGTTCTTAGCAAGGTTTTGTGTCGAGGTACCCCCGATAAATATTGAAAATCGATAATCGAAAAAATCGGATTATAGAAGGAGTGGTCCGATTCTAATCAAATTTGATACTAATAGACAAAGACATAAGAAACGATATTGAGAAGTTTCAAGTATGCAGTTCTTACAGTAGTGCAGAAAATTTTATATCGATACCAGGAAATCAAAATTTGACTTACATCCATTCATTTTTCTTTCGGTCTACGGTTTCGCTTTAACTGGAAACAACTATTGCTTTTTAGTCTTTTGTGACAACGTCCAAAGAGACTGAGCTCCAGGACCATGGATTAGTTTTAAAGCTTTCATTGCACCCGAGCAACGCCGGACTATACTGCTAGTACAACTTAAAACAAGCTAAAGAGAACATTCATTATACTACCTAAAACATTTATCTGGACTTAAGATTTGGCATCTTCTACACCTACCTTCTTTATAAAATCATTTTCTATTGACAAAATAGCCAAATATTTAATCTTTCTTTCTTCTGTCATGGACGGCTGCATATATGTTTTGAAAACTTTAGTTCTGGAAGATCCCAAGCACATGACATGGCGGAATAATGACACCGGCTTTGATGGTGCTCCGGTAGACTAGCCGACTTGCCTGTACCTTGGGTAGGCCCTGTGCATAAATATTCTTCAATACGTATGTGCATTCGAATCTCTAGACCATCCTACAACAATCTCAGATGCGGTTGGCCATTTATAGATGGTCCAGAATCCAGGAATCATAAAGCAGCTGTTGAAAAATTAATCTGACTTAAAAAATATTTCATGTATCTGTATGGTATATTTTCCATTTTATCTCTTTATATACAAGCATCCTGTCGTAATAATTTAAACATATTTATAAAAACAAACTTTGTCTGTGTGTGTGTGTATGTGTGTGTGTCTATGTATGTGTGTCCGTTACCTACAGACTCCAAAACAGCTGAACCAATTTTCTTGAAAATTTACACAATTGTACTAAAGCGTCTGCGAGTGTTTTTAGCTAGGTTTTGTGTCGAGGTACTTCCGATAAATATCGAAAATCGATAATCGCAAAAATCGGGTTGTAGAAGGAGTGGTCCGATTTTAATCAAATTTGATACACTCATAGACAAAGACATAAAAAACGATATTCAGAAGTTTCAAGGTTGCAATTCTTACAGTAGTGCAGAAAATCGATAATATATATATATATATAAAAGGCAAGATGTTTGTGTGTATGTATCTGTTTATCTGTCTTGTATGTCCTTTATGCAAATCCACAATTTTTATCCGATTCTCACCAAACTTCACACAAATATTCTTTAGGCTGAGCCTAAGCTCTAGGACCATGGATTAGTTTTAAAGCTTTCAATACACCCGAGCAACACCGGGTTATACTGTTAGTAACGAATAACTGTTAAAGTGTGGATTCATAATATAACGTTTCTTCATTGTTCGTTTATCCAATGTTCATATTTTTGGGGGTGAATGGATATAGCCTCATTTATTTTTTCACGGCCAGTATTAGCTGAAATTAACTGATCAATGAGCGTGAAACAGTCCTACGAATCACACCCGTGCCCAGGGCCGTAGCTGATGCTAAAAAAACACCGGGCACAGAGAAAATTGCCCGGATTTATTAGCTGACAATGTGATGACGTCATCAGTGTCATCCGTTTCCAGAAACTATGATTTTCGCGGATTTTTTCGGCTATTCCAATGGAAATTAGGCACAGAACGTGAACGAAAGCAAGAAATTGGGTTCGGACTTTCTGAGTATAACCAGTCTTTTCTCCCAAAATTAATAAATAAACAAACAGATTTTTACTATGTTCATTCGGATGTTTTCTTCGTTGTTCGTTCTTTCGTCCTTTCTTTCTTTCTTTCTTTCTTTCTTTCTTTCTTTCTTCGTGAATTGTTTTGTTTGATTTCTGAGGAAGACATTTTTCCTTGCCCGGATTTTTACTATGATTGCACGGATCGGACTTGGACCCGTGCCCGGTAGTGCGCCTGGCCATGCCCGTACCCACGAGACGCATAGCAACAGTTTCTTTCATATAAAATTGTTTCAGATTGTGAGATAAATTTGATGACGCTATCAATTCAAGGATTTGTTGTTTTAGGAATGTTCATTTTGGATCAGAAAATCAAGCAACCATTTGGTATTTGGTGATTGCCTTGTGAACTGCAGTAGTGCTACAACCCATTTCGACTGACATTTCATTCTCAGAGTAAACAATTTCTCTGCCATGTCTTTTAGAGTTCCAGAAAGTGGCGATTTTTTTCGATTTTTCATCGCATAAAAACTTCTGAGAGCTATACTTTTAAAGCAACAGCTTTTAACTTTGCCTGAATGTCGTTTTACTGTTTCTCTGTGAGAATAATGTAATATTGAAGTTTGTTTGCATTAAAATAGAGAGGATGAGACAATATCCTGCAGAAATGGAAAAATGTCAATATATTTTCAGGTAGTCTTGAACTTTTGTCCGAGCTGCTCTCTTAGACAAAAGTTCAATGATTTTTTTTCCTTTTTTTTCTTTAGATTTGTACTGCTTCATCTTTCTTTTTTTCAACTTTATTCACCTAAAAATTTAGAGAGCTTCTACACTTACACGCACAAACACACGCGCATGCACACACAGTCATATATATATTGTCTCTGAAGATATATATATATTGTCTCTGAAGAATGTTCGACAATTTTTGTTTTTATTTTCTCCTGAAAAATACGATGTTTAGAACGGATCATGATTGAACATCGTAGACATTCATTGTCTGTTATATTTAGCAATATATGTTTAGAAAATTATCTGTGCATATATGTGTATACATTCCTTCTGCAATAATATATATATATATATTTATATGTGTGTGTGTGCGTGTGCATGTGTGTGCATATATATATATATATATATATATATATATATATATACATTCTTTCTGCAATGATATATATATATGTTTGTGTGTTTGCATGTATATATATATATATATTCCTTCTGCAATCGTATATATATATGTGTGTGTGTGTATGTGTGTGTGTTTTTGTGAGTGTGTACATGTATATATATACATTCGTTCTGCAATCATATACATATATATGTGTGTGTTTGTGCGCATGTATATATATATACATTCCATCTTTAATCATAAATATATATATATATATATATATATTTATATATATATATGCGGTTTTTTTTGTGTGTTTTTGCTCTGCGTAACTGCCTTTTTGTTAACACTTTTTGGTTAGTTTAGTATCGAGCACTTTTCTTTCCTGGTGGTTCGTTCCGTTCGAGGGTTTTTTTTCTTTACTGTGAAGAACCGTATGTATTGTCGGTCCTACGCAGTTTTCTTTTTTTTTCCCCTCTTTGTCCAAAGCTCTATAGCCGAGGACAATAACGGAGTTAGATTCTGCTGGTTATTCGTGGTCTTTAAAAATTACTTGTGTAACATTTTAAGATTAGAATACGTACAGAGTCGGTTTTATTATTATTATTATTATTATTATTATATATATATATATATATATATATATTATGTTTTAGAACATGTACATAATTTTTTCTATATATGTCCTCTTCTCTACAATCGTATGTTTGTTTCAACGTTGGGTTTCCAACATTTCATCAGGGAGAAAAAGCAAGAGTTGGAATCATCCTCTGTTTATATTTGGTTCGTTGTTGTTGTGGGGTTGGTTGGGGTTATTGATAATGAAGGGAATGTGTCTTTCGTTTTGACCGTTAGACTTTTGAAGAACTTGGTGTGTAAGTGCGAAATTGTTGATTAATAGCATTATCTGTTTGATAATATATATATATATATATATAATTTTTAATTACTTTTCTGGCCATAATTAAATTAGTTAAGTACACCGACGTATTAAAACATTTTCAGTAGAATTATATTGTAGATCTTTTGAATATTTATTATTTATAAATGATTTATTAAGCAACCCAGGTTTCTACGATGTGGTGTCTTCAGGCAATTTACAATAACTGATTTTACCGTTTTCTTTTTTCTTTTTTTTAAAGAACACTCACCTAAAGGGGATTTTTTTATTAACTCGCATCTGTCAAAATTCGAAGTTTTAACGTTTTTATCCATGGTTGTATGACAAATAAAAAAAAATACTTATTAGGATCATACAACCATGGATGAAAACGTTATAACTTCTAATTTTGACAATTGCGCGTTCATAAAAAAAAAAACGTTACGTGTGCGTTCTTTAAAAAAAAGGTAAAATCAGTTTTTAAATCGCCTGGATGTGCGTTGTGGTACAGTGGATATCAGCTCGGAACGAGAAACCGGGGAGCCGATTTCGAATTCCAGTTGGATCCATTGTATTCACTTACGCGCAAATACCCTTGGGAAAGGTATTAATCCGTCTCTTCCTTCAAGTTATGGGTTAAATAGCAGGACAGATTGGGTTCTATAGCCTTGGCCGGCAACCAGTCTACCGCAGAAAGCAATGGTAACCTACTGCGGGATAATCTTCTGCCCAGTCAGTCATGTCTCTTTCGAGACATGATCGCCCAAGCGTGTATCACGTATGGCACTTAACTGACTGACTGAAGACGCCAAATGGCAGAACCCTGGCTTGCGTAATAAGTCGTTTACAAATTGTATATATATATATATATATATATATATATATATATATATATGCGTTCCGTCTGCATTCATTTCTGTTCTAGTAATTGCGGTAGGATGAAACTCGAGTCGAAGTCAGAATTTTGTCGCTTTTAATGCCGGTAAATAGCATAATTACACTGTCTTTGTCATTTAGACACACATTGTGCTCTATCTATTATTGTTTAGGTATGAGTCAGTCTTTTAGACTTTTCTTTGCACTTTATCTTACCCTTCCATTTCTGTCTGCATTTTGTTTTATTGTATTGTATATTTATTAAGGCGGAGGCATTGTATTCGTTCACATTTGTCTGTTTTTTCCATTTGGGGTGGAGGGAGTCGTTTGTCTGTTCGCAGTCAAGATATCTCAAAACCCGATCGATGGATTTGGTTAAAACAATCAAGGATGAATTTGAAGACACAGAGAGCTGGTTAAGTTTTATTTAATTCGGCCTTGTGTTAGAATTAACCGAAATCCCTACAGCTTATAAGTTTTATACAGAATTATCAGAATTAACACATTTTCATCAGAAGTTTTATTGCAGGTTGAAATGTGTGCAATAGTGTGGAATAGTGTAAGAATAAAATATACGTTTCATTTTAAAATAGAAATTTATTTAAAAGAAAGTTTAACAAGAATTCGTATGAATTAATGTTCTATCAAAAATGTAAGGGTATCAAGAGATGTAGAAAATGTTCATAGTAGTAATTGTTGAAATAGTATATGCGTACGTACGTATGTATGTGTTTGTTTGGTAGGGATGTCTTTCAATGGAGAAGAAGTAAAAGAAATCAGCACACGAGAAAGAAAGAGAAAGAGAAAAAGGTGCGACCTGACATTATCTCCGTGTCGATTTGAAGTTGAAGTTACATTTTAGTTGTTTTGTCTCGTGGTTCCCATCTGACTGACTGATTGACGCTGGCCGGGGCCTTTTATAGTATTCATATTTTACGCACTTGATCGCGAAGTCTCTTTTGGTCTTGCAAGTCGCTCCCATTGGTCAGCAAATCAGTTTAACACCAAACTTGCAAAATCTGGTTTCGAGTTTTTATTTAAGCACATGGTCAATTTTTTTTTCTATTTGGAAAAAAACCAGGATTTCACACGCCATTGTAAATTTTTGTAAAAGTGAAGAAGATGGTTGATTTTAATTCTTAATTTCTTACACCACGAGGAATGATCACATGACTGGCACGATCTCATTAGATTATGTGTTCGATCCGGTATGGGATAAAGTTTTTTTTCCGGTTTATTTACTAATATTTTTCGTACGTTTTACATTCCAAATATCAAATTACCTTCCATAGATTGCTTCACGTCATTACATTCTCTGAACGCAGCTTTTTTTATATAATAATAGTAAATAATTACTAATTGCTGAGATAATGTCGGTATTGCCTTGATGGAGGTTTGAGGTCTTTGACTGCTCTTATTTTATTATTGGTTTTGTCCATATTTATGTTATATATATATATATATATATATATATATATATATATATAATTTTCTAAACATATACAGCTAAATATATGAGACAATGAATGTCTATCATGTTCAATAATGAGTCGTACTAAACGTCGTATTTTGGCTTTAAATTCAGCTGAAAATAAAGACAAAAATTCTCCAACATTTGGAGAGTTGGTTCTAAGCTTTCGGCGGATGGTGGATGTTATTGTGTTACCTTCTTTATAACCTCTCTGAAGATGGCTCATGTGAGCCGAAAGCTTAGAACAAACTTAATAAAAAATTATCCAAATGTTGGAGAATTTATGTCTTTATTTTAAACTGAAATTAAAGCCAAAATACGACGTTTAGAACGGCTCAGGATTAAACATAATAGACATTCATTGTCTATTATATTTAGCAGTATATGTTTAGAATATATATATATATATATATATATATATATATATATATATATATACTGTGCTTGGCGCTATGGATAAACCATCAAAACTTCATAATCTGTCAAAAATGTTCTATTTTGACTTTCGCAAACAATTTCAAGAACCGGTATGGAGTCTGTGTGGTTCATATAATTCATTTACCTGGATCCTCGTATACTGTGGGAAGCTGGGTGCTTGAAATGGTCTAGCGTGATGTCCTGCGTAACGGTTATTGGAAATGAGGCCACCCCAATAGAATGCGATTTAGTTAATTATTTAGTATTTTTTTGTTTATACTAAGATATGTGTCGACGTTAATTATGTCATATGCAATTCAAAAGAACCATCTCTAGTGTAAATGATATTCTGTCTAATGTTAGCTGTTTATTTTGTATTATATAATCTACGAGTAAAATAGATCGGATTATTTTATAGATAAATTATGAAATATAACTTCATAAATAAAATCATGTGTATAGTTTCATATGTCGTCGTCTTCGTCCTCATATTGCGGCCGTTGGCTGAGATAGAACTCACTATACCCCTCCAGTATTCCCTGTGCACTTGGAACTCTGGCGCAGTTTTGTAGCGAAATTCATAATCTTGTCAAATAGCTGAATACTTGATGCTTCGCCAGGGCTACCAAGGGTGTTTTTTTTATTGTGACACCAACACTAGATGGGTTGTCTCCAGGCCCCATCCTGTTATTTAACCCATAAGTGGAGGGAAGTGACGGATTAATACCTTTCTCAAGGGGACCAGTGCTTAAGTGAATGCAGGGTACTCAACTGGAATTCAATCTAGGCTCACCGATTTCTCTTTCTAAGCCGATATCCACTGCACCACAACGCACATCCGTCACTGAACGCTTACAGCGCCTGGTATTCCCAAGCGGTCACCCATCTAAGTACTGACCAGGCTCAACGTTCAACATGATATGCCATAAGCCAACGTAATATGCTGTAAGTTTCATATGTAATAGTAGGTACCTCCGCAAATGCGTGATACCTTATAATTCAAATTAATTTTTGAAATTGAAAAATATTTCTAAAAGATTTTATTTTAGTTTTAATTGCACCCTAATACATTAAATTTTGTATTTTCAATAAAATACTTTGCTGTATTTCAAAACTAATTTAAATTGACGGAAATGAGTTATTGTATTGAAATTGCTACATTTGTTTGATTTTTACGCCATTTTAGCGATATGATTCATCAGAATGTAATTCTCTTTATTAAAATAGAAAAATAAAATATTCTATTCTGAAATATTTTGAAGAATGTTAGCTGATTTAAAGTATAATTAATTTAATTTGAAACAAATACTATTTATTTGAAATTTAAAATATCGCAGAAATTCATTTTTTTAACCTGACATTAGTTATTTATTTAACCAAGTGATAAAATATAGAAGTTTTATTTAACAGTGTCGTGAAATATGAAATTTATCTAATGTTGTTCTACGTTGATTTTATCTTTAAAACATAATAGAGGAAAATAAAATGCGCGTTTAAAATATATTAAAAAATTCAGAAAATATTTCAAGTAATCTAAAGTTTTATTGAATTTTATGTACTTTAGCTTTAACTTTAATATAGTTATCCCTCTGATTTTCTAATAATGTCGTGTATTAACACCCATACCTACAAAAGTCGATATGTTTCTACACATACAAAAATTCAAAATAATAAATCGTCGAATTTTTCTTTCTTGAGACAAAAGTATACTTGATATACTTTATTAATAAAAGCATCTAAAAGCCTTCGTAATTAAATAATGACTTAGTTTAATTACATTTTTTATTTTATTATTCGGAGCAAGTTTTCGGTAAATGGGGTTTCTATTTTGCAAAAAGATTTAAATTCTCCAAGGAGTTCTGATTTTCAGTTACTCATTTAAGTGCTATACGTGAACCACGCTTGGGCGATCATGTCTCGAAAGAGACATGACTGACTGGGCAGAAAAGTTTTTCCCGCAGTAGGTTGTCATTACTTTCTGCAGTAGACTGGTTGCCAACTAAGCTATAGAACCTAATCTGTCCTGTTATTTGACCCATAGCCGGATGGAAAAGATGGATTAATACCTTTACCAAGGGTAATTACGTGTAAATGAATGAAACAAATTTGACTGGAATGTGAACTCAGCTCTCCGATTTCTCGTTCCCAGCCAATATCCACTGCACCACAACGCACATTCTGATTTTACTGAATATAAATATTAAGGAGGGTGAAATTTAATTTTTTGACATTTTATAAAATGAAGTAAATGGTGACTTACAGATCTAAAAAAAATATTTTTATGAAAATATTCTAAATAATAATTTAATTCATTTGTGAATAAAACCTGAAATTTTCATTAAAATCTGAGAATTATTTGCTTGTTGCAAGAATTTTGAAATCTTATTTTTTACCTCAACAAAGACGCTAATATTTCCTATAATAATTCCCGTCCCGCACTGACGCAAGAAAAACAAGATGTTTAACTAAAATTTTCAGTTTTCTAGAAAGGATTAAAAGAAAATTAATAAAAATAATAAAAAATACTTTTTTTTTCTTATTAAAAACAAACATTTTGACGATATAACATTGTTTTTATTAGGTTTAGGGCGTTTTTAATCATGGTATGCTCTTTTTTCAGCGAATTAGTTGAGTTATTTATATAATGTCATATTGTTAAAAACGAATATTGGCTTCTATTTTGAATATTGATTTCCTTTTAGCAAAGTGGATGATGAGATATTTTAAACCAAGCCGAAAAACACATCACTCTGACATGTCAGGGGATGGCAATGCTAGCTTGTCACGCCGATAAGGAATGTGGCGTCGATTCTTATACTTTCTTGTCACTGGGCATACTTATATCATCTATAGCGTTAATAAAAACAAAAGAACATTTACTTGATAAAATAGGACATTTAGACATATTAGATATATAAATGTCTGGCGCGAGACTTCATTATTTTCTTGTCTTTATTTGTTTATTTTTCAGATGTGTGTTTGACAACCGTGAAATCTCTTTGAATTTCTCTACCAAACACGCGATCACAATGGGTCATAATCGAGGGGATAATTGTGTGTGCATACGTACTAATTGTGTGTAGATACGTACTAATCTCAATTCGATTTGTTGTCTATGTACACTGTTGACTGAATTAATTCAAATACACACACACACATATCGCTCATTCAGTAATGTATGAGAGCACTCTGATTACTCGCCTATGATACATCATACGCTAAAAGTCTGCCTCCTTCTACCGAGCGCCCATAGCTCAGAGGTAGAATCGCCGACTGACACCAATTTGGTCGGGTTTCAATCCTGGGTTAAAAGCAATCGGATGTCTAACCGTACTGGTGAGCTATGATACAGCAAAACAGATCTGACTATATATATATATATATATATATACTTTAGAAGAAATACGAGTTCTGATCGAAAAGTGTCAGGTTTGTTGCCATAGAAATGAAGTGTGAAGCCGCTTGGCCAAGATTGTCCATGAACTCAGTCACGTATGCACAGGCATTTATAACGTTCTTGGTCAATTCCGATGGCCATACTTCCGTTTCCATGCCTAGAGAGAAAGCGCGTAGTTGTTCCATCCACGACTTCTGCAGCAACATTTTCCAGGTCTGTCAACCACCATATTCCCCAATGCTCGCCTCTTGCGACAATTTCCTCTTCAACAATCCAATCCCACTTGAAAGGGACAAAATTTCAAAACATCGAGAAATCCAAAAGAATGCAACAAGGCGACTACCAGGAATACCAGGAATGCTTAAATAAGTGGAGTAGAAACAACGCTATGACAACTTTGAAAGAAAATTAAATTAGAAATTAGTATGTGTTGTAGTTTTATTTTTGTAGTACCAGCCCTGATACTTTTTTCAGCAGCAATGACAGCTTGTCACGCCGATACTAAAAATGTATAGTCTTCTTCTATGTGCCTTGTACCCTCAGGACGTAGACGATCATGGTTTTCCACGTCTCCCTATCTCCCGCTTTCTCCGGTTACACCACGTAATCCTCGTTCTGTCATCCACCTCCTCAGGTCCTTCAAATATGTTATCCGCTGCTTTCCCCTGTCTCTTTTTGCGTCTAACTGGCCTGTTAGTATCAGATTCTCCAAGGTCCGCTTCCTCATTGCTTGTCCTAGGAACTTTAGCTGTCTCTTCTTGATGCTCAATATTAATTTCCTTTTCGTTTCCATCTTTTCCAACACCTAAAACATTGCTCACATGCTCGGTCTATGATATCCGCAGCATCCTTCTGTAGAACCACATTTCCCTCATATTTAATGATATTGTCCAGTATTCACTGCCATATTGAAGAACTGACATCACATAGCAACCCAGTACTCTTTTTTGTTGTTGTTGTTTCTAGCGAAATTTTCCTGTCTCTTAATACTCAACTCAACTTCTGGAACGCGTATTTCGCCATGCCAATTCACCTTGGAATCTCTTTCCGTCTTCTGTTAGAACACTTCCAAGGTGTTTCAAGTTTTGTACCTGCTTGATTTTAGTATCCCCCACCTGTATTTGGAATTTTGGACTTCTCTGTTTGCTGATGACCATGCATTCGGTTTTCTTGCAGTTTATTTGTAGTCCTTTCTTGTCACTCTCTCCAGCTACCTTCTGTAGGAGATCTTGTAGTTCCTTTTCCGTGTCTGCTATCAAGACTGTATCATCTGCGTACCTTATGTTGTTCAAATTGTGGCCTCCCCAGTTGTCTTAAAAAATCATCTCATCATTCACTCTGCTAAACAGATATCAATATTCAAAATATAAGACAATATTCATTTTTTATCAATATGTATCATAAAGGTACCTTCACTAATTTGCTGAAAAAAGAGTGTAGGAGCCTCGGTGATGCTTGTATTTTAGGCTTTGGGCCAAACGTAACCGAAGTCTCCACAATTTATAATATCAGAAAGTGTTTGAAAGAATAAATTGAAAGAAGCGTAATTTTATTTACTATGAATTTGTAATATAAGTGAAATTTTGTTAACAGAACATTATAACAGATTTGTGTAAGAAGAAAAATATGCTCGTAGAGAAAATGCATGTAGTTAATTGTTTTTTATGAATGAAATGTTCCAACAGAAAAATTCACGTGGTTACATGTTTCAGAGAAATAGTAGTAAGAAGCTAGGTGTCCAGAATTTATAGTTGATAGTAGCAGAATGCGTGTATGTAAAAATGATTAAAATGGTTGCTAATAAAAGTCTGTGTTGTTTTCCTTTTTATGGCCGGAGAAAAAGTGAAACGGAAAGTCAAGCAATGAAGGAGATTGTACTTATAGAAGTCAGTTGAAGTACTTGTTTTTTTCTTTAACGTTGCGTGGGCGAAGACGAAGAAAGGAAAATTGGAAGGAAAGGAAAAACAAATTTGTGACGAGCCCTTACGTCCGGGTCGGTTTCTTGAATTTTATTCCTTACATTGTGTCGAGGTTCATCAGATTCTCTCCCATGTCGGACTGATTTTGACCGGTCAGTAATAGTGAATATCGTCATGTGACAGGCTCCGAGCGGCATTTTTATTTCTAGATGTGAAAAAAACTTGACTGGCGTTATAAATCAATTTGCTATTTCCTATCTAATCAGAATCCAGAATCTTAGTGTTCACACTGACTTGTGAAATTTGCTTTGGTCTGCGGTTTTCCTAAATGCTTTAAGTCGTTCTGATTCTTTTTTGCAGGTGTGTAATTTTACTTTTTTCGTTTTAGTTAAGTGTTGGGTTATATAGGATTTGTATCCTATAAGAACATGCCATCATGAAAAAATCCCCAAATTTAATAAAAACAAATATTTTTCGCCAACATCTTTATCTTACGGTCAAGTGGAAAGACCAACATATTAATTTAGAAAATAATTAATCAGAAAGATTTGCTGAAACACGCATAGCTATAAGTATGATTTTAGTAAATATATAAACAAAATCTTTTAACATTTAATTCTGTAAAAAATCATGAATCATTGTAAAAAACACTGGTTGAATAAAACTAAAACTAAATAGTCAATGGTCTTCAAAAAATAAAAATAAAAGCATCTGCATAATTAGGAAAGAGGGCTTGGAAAATGTGATGCTCACAAGACATATCGAAATCTAAATGGAGAGTAGAGGAAGCGACTTACCTACCAAATGAGCTTATGCGAATTGATTGCTGAACTGAAAATAAAAGTGCTGGTAAAAAGATTAATATTAGTACGAGCAGCAAGGGACAAGATATTGAGGAGAGACATGATCGCACACGTTCTGAAGAGGCCCTGCAACGAGAAGAAGAAAAAGTACATTCCTTTCACCTAATTTTCTTTTTGAAAGGTCTACTACAGCCAGTTTCCCACCGACGGGATGTGGCTTCCCTGTGTCTCTTCAACAATTACTTTCACGGCTTCTGCTCCGATGAACTTAGCTCACTGGTGCCTCTATGTATGTATTTATTCGAGCTACTACACTAGCAACTAGGTCCATGGCTTCTGCTCCAACGAACAAGTCACTGGTGCCTCTGGAACAGGTGTTTACTCGTGCAACCAGACTGGCAACTGGGTCTCACCCATTCACAGTGAGATCAACCAAATGCAGACGACAATTCTACTCCTGCAGCTTTTTTCCTCACACCTCCCGCCTGTGGAACTCGCTTCCTTATTCTTGCTTTCCTGACGGCTACAACCTCCAGGAATTCAAATGCAAGGTCAATACTCATCTCTTAACCACTTGACACTAGTTCTTTCTTCACCACCCTGTATATACTTTCCTTTCTCTCCACCTCTGCAACTGCCATCACACCTGTATTCCCTTCCTTTTTTTGCTCCTTTCTATATGGTTTGTTCTTCACTTCACACCCTTCTATCTAATACTTTTACTCTTATGTAGCCCCCTGCACACCAGTGGCGTTAGTCCCTTGCTCAGGGTGATATGATTAAAAATATATATATATATCAGTCTCTCGACAAGAACGGCGAAGCTCGAACTGTTGCCTTGGATATCTCTAAAGTGTTTGACAGAGTCAGGCATGCTGGCCTTCTACGCAAGATGCGGGGTTATGGCATAACTGGACAGTTGTTTGAACTAATCCAGTCATTCCTTTCAAATCACACAATGAAGGTAGTATTGAACATACATGCCTCCCGATATAATCATACGAACGCGGATGTCCCTCAAGGTTCTATTCTAGATCCTACGCTTTTCCTAATCTTCATTAACGATCTCCCCGATGTAATCAGATCCTAAATAGGAATATACGCTGACGACAAAAATCTGCTGAAGCTGACAAAGCGAACCTTGATACTGAGCTTGAAAAGGACTTCCAATCTGTGGTAGTCTGGGGTAAGAAACGGTTCGTGAATTTTAATGCTTCCAAAAAGAAGCTGCTATCTCTTAACCATCACAAACAATCGATCCTACCCACCATTAGCATGGACCAGACTAACCTCCCTGAAAGTTAAACACTGCGCCTTTTCGGGTTAACTCTCTCAACAGACTTCAGGTGGAATGACTATATCGAATCTATAGCTAAATCCGCTGCTAAAAGGTCGGTTCACAATGTAGGGCCAGTCATTTTTTTCCCGTCTGAATCCATCTTGCACATATATAAATCTACCATCCGCCCGTGTACTGAATAATGCTACCACATTTGATAAGGTGTCCCTGCTATTCAATTCAGGATTCTTGACAAAATCCAACGGAGAAACTGTAATGTGACCGATCCCGACTTGGCGGCTCAGATGCAGTCACTTTCTCACCGGCGTAATGTGGTTTCCCTGTGTTTCTTCTACAATTACTTTCACGGCTTCTGCTCCGATAAACTTAACTCACTGGTGCCTCTATGTATGTATTTATTCGAGCTACTACACTAGCAGCTGGGTCCCACCGCAACTTCTACTATATCAGCTTCTTTTCTCGCACTTCCCGCCTGTGGAATTCCCTTCCGTATACTTGCTTCCCTGACAACTACAATCTCCAAGAATTTAAATGTAAGGTCAATAGTCATCTCCTATCTCACTGACTCGCATCCTTTCTCTCGTGTTCTTTTCTCGTCTACTCCACTCTCATCACAGCAGTATTCACATCCTTCTGTTACCCACTTCCTGACACCTCCAACAACCTGTCCCTCTTTCTTATTACTTTCCTTCTATGTAAATCTCTGTGCACCAATGGCGTTGGGGCTGCCTTACTTGGGGTGAAATAATTTTTTTAAATTACTAAATTATTTCAAACAACTCCAAGAATTACTGCGCCATTTTTGTATCTATTCTTTTCACCTCAAGCAAGGCATGACCGCCACTGGTGCGCAGAGGGTTACAGTGAGAGAAAAACATCAATTTACAAGAGATGTCGAAGAAAGGATAAGAAATGGATGTGAATTAAGTAGATAGAAGATGGTAATTGACGTTGCATTTAAACTTTTGGAGATTGCAGCTATCAGGGAAGCAAAAATACGGAAAGAAGTTTTACAAACAGGAAGTATGAGAAAAGAAACTGTTAGAATAGAAGAGGCGGTTAGATTTAACTGTTCGCCGGTAAAAGAATGCCAATCAAGTAGCACGCGTAAATACGTGTGGTTGGGACACCAGGAAAAAAAGCTTGATAGAACAATTGCTACGGAAATACTTGTAGAAAAGAAAGAGTGAAGCCATATCATGTTCGTGAGAAAATGACTGAAAGCGAGGTGCTAAGTCAAGATAAATTATATTGCAGATTTATTTTTGAGATTTACTCGCAAATATACCCTTGGGAAAAGTATTAATCCATCTATAGGTTGAATAGCAAGACAGATTGCGTTCTATAGCATCGGCAACCAGTCTATCGCAAAATGAAATTTTCTGCCTCGTCACTCATGGATCAAAAATGACATGATCGCCTCAGCGTGTATTACGTATCGCACTTAACTGACTGAAAGGATGAATAGCAGGATAGATTGGCAACCAGTCTACTACAGAAAAAATGGCAACCTACTGCGGGAAAAACTTCTGCTTAATTAGTCATTTCTTGAAAGGATTATGATTGCTCAAGCGTGAATCACGTTTGGCACTTAACCGACTAAGTATATGATAGAGATGGAAAGAAAAACATATTGGGGGTTTACGAAAGGAATTTTAAAAAGCGGATGGAATATTCACATATTTAAATTTATCTGTAAAACCGTAAATTTTGTTCCAAACTATCTAGTCACGTCTTGAAATTAAAACAAAAATATGGAAAAAACCCGGATATAACAAGGAATATAGTGAAAAAAGTCAAATCTTACAACGGTGTTGATTTCTTCAGATTGTACCAAGAAAAAAAAGTCAGCCATAATATTGATTTCAGAATAAAAAGAAATTACTAAATGAAAACTCTGAATTAATATCTATATGTAATCAAACCTATAAGTACATCTTCCGATCATATATACCTTGACGAAAATGTTTAGATATCCATAAGTAACTCCACTCTGATTTAAAAAATTCCAGTTGCGGGTTCGTAAAAATCCCTATTGTACGTTCGAAAAATCTTGGAAAATCAGTTATTATAAATTGCCTGAAGATACCGAAAGGTTGAAACCTAAGTTGCAGAAATAACTCATTTCTAAATAAAAAATACTCAAAAGCTCGACAATATAAATGTATTGAGCACTTTATATTAAAACTGGGCACTGGTTTAATTTAATTATGACCAAAAAGTAATTAACAATAATTATATATATGTTTGAACATTATTTTTAATCGATACTCGTATTTGAGTAGGTATTCTGTTTTTTTGTCGAACAGTATATTTATCTATTTATTTCTACCGGCCTGATTATTTACGATAAATATTGTACGAAATGTGCGTCTTTCGGTAGGATTACGAACCTGCGAACGCTATCTACATAGGGGAAGCTATCAAGTGATCAGGTGCGTCTTAGACCACTCGAGCACGAATGATACCACAGTCTAAACGAAGTCAAATCAATCCTATGTAACACAATTTTCGATTTTGACTTCATTTAGACTGTAGTATCATTTGTGGTCGAGTGGTCTAAGACACACCTGATCAATTGTTGATAGGGGTCACAAGTTTGAATCCGGCCGAATGACGCACATTTTCGTACAAAATTTAACGTAAATAATTAGGCCGGTAGAAGTAAACATATAAATATACTGTTTGATTAAAAACAGAATATCTACTCAAATGCTAGTATCGATTAAAAATAATTTTCAAACAAATAATTTCAATATGTCGGTTGTTAAAACCATTTTGTTTATCTTCGGGATTTTCTGTAATATCATGGTATATATAACTATATAAGATTGTTGTAGTGGAATATCCTGTCCTACCCAGGAATGGGTATGGCCCGGGTTATAAAAGACCTAGACGGGAACGAACTACAGAGAGCTCGAGAGTAATCGTGACTATACGAGATTATTCGTCATTACACGAGTGTGATCGAGAGCCATCGGCCTTAGACGAGAGTTAGACGTCACTAGACGGAAGCTTTCTTCTCAAGACGGACGCATACGTCCTGTACAGAGACTTTGCCTAAATTGTTATTCGTGTTAACTGTTCGTTGGTGTACTTGTATTTGGTTTATTGTACTGAGGTATAATAAATCTCTATTTATATATTCTCAGTGTTAAGAGTTATTTCTTGCACTATTCTTTCTCTGTTTATCCCCTCCCGGGATACAACAAAGATATATTGTAGAACAGATATATTGACCTCGATTTCTATTTAAAAAAAAATGCCTGTGATATTGAAAGACGGAATGATTTTAAAAGCCTAAGCCTGCACATAGTAAAAAGTCGCCGGACCCTGCTATATAACTACGCTTAATTTAGTGTATCGAGGCAGTAAATAATTTTTAATCTTCTTCTTCTTCTATGTGCCCTGTCCCTTCAGGACGTAGGCGATCATGGCTCTCCACGTCTCCCTATCCCTTGTGGCTCTTAGTATGTTTGCTCCTGTTGCTCCTGGCAACCCCCGTTCCGTCATCCACCTAATCAGGCCCTGCAAATATGTTATCCGCTGCCTTCCTCTGTCTCTCCTTCCTTCTATCTGTCCAGTCAGTATCAGGTTCTCCAAGCTCTCCTTCCTCATTGCATGTCCCAGGAACTTCAGTTGTCTCTTCCTGATGCTCAGCATCAATTTCCTTTTTGTTGCCATTCTTTCTAACACCTCGTCGTTGCTTGTATGCTCAGTCCACGATATCCGTAACATCCTTCTGTAGAACCACATTTCGGCCGCTTCCAGTTTTGTCCTCATTTTCGATGATATTGTCCAGCATTCACAGCCGTATTGAAGAACTGACATCACGTAGCAGTCTAGAACTCTTTTCTTCGTTTCTATTGAGATTTTCCTGTGTGTTAGTATTTTGCTCATCTTTTGGAACGCGTACACATACTGTTAAATATAAGAGACAATGGACGTCTATTATGTTTCTTCATGAGCCGTTCTAAATGTCGTATTTTGGCTTTAATTTCAGTTGAAAATAAAGACAAAAATTCTCCAACATTTGAATAATTTTTTATTAATTTGGTTCTAAGCTTTCGGCTCACATGAGCCAGCTTCAGAGAGGTTATTAAGACGGAGTTTTTGTCAACACAAAATAAAATCGTCGGTGATGGTGGATGTTATTGTGTTACCGTCTTAATAACCTCTCTGAAGATGGCTCATGTGACCGAAAGCTTAGAACCAAATTAATAAAAAATTGTCCAAATTTTGGAGAATTTTTGTCTTTATTTTCAACTGAAATTAAAGCCAAAATACGACGTTTAGAACGGCTCATGAAGAAACATAATAGACATTCATTTTCTCTTGTATTTAACAGCATATGTTTAGAAACTACGTTTAATATATACTATATTATTTTGCTTGCAACACGCCTTCGGAATTCGGTGTTTGGCATTAGTAGTTCGAATCACGTGTTTTTTTTTATTTGCTAACAACCATAAAAATAATGAAAGTATTTATTTTTCTTTCATAAGCTCATTCACACAACTTTGTTCACACACACACACATACACACGCACACAAATTTCTTTGCTATAGAAACAATTCAGAAACTGTCCATTGAAATATTTTCCAGTCATCACTTTACAGTGAGTAATATTTTTCTTGTCCTTTCTTTTTTCACCAGAGCGTTTGCTTTTTTTAAGCTTCCTTCGGTTAGAATAAAAGGAAGACAAACCTGTCTGTGTGATAAAATTAGTCGGAATCCCTGAGTCTAGTTGTAATCATAAGTTAAATTAGATACCTTATCACCTTCAATGTCCAAACTTAAGAAAGTGTCTGACTGCTTGTTGTTTGCTTACTTTTTTTATATATCTTATATATATAATATTGTAATATAATTAATTTAACATTTTCGCAACACAGAATTTCCCATGTTTCGGAATTCTATTTTTACTATGACTAATCTTCAAGCGATCATTTTTGGGGTGGCTAACAGAATTTTTTTATATTTCCAAAAGTGAGGGGTTCTTTGACTTACGAGGTATGAATAGCTTCTGGTTAGGTTCCCAAATTACAAGATCATATATTTATTCTTAACGTGTTCATGCAAAAAAGGTTATCAAGTTTTTCGCTTTTTTGTTTTTGTTTTTTGTTTGTTATTTTATAATCGTGTCACCCCAAGCAAGGCATTTTACTACCACTGTTGTGCAGGGGGTTACATAGGAGGAATGCTATGAGAAGGAGTGAGAGGTTGCAGGGGGTGTCAGGAAGAGAGTAGGAGAAGGAAGTGAATACTGATGAGAGTGGGGTGGACGGAGAAAAAAGCATGAGAGAGAGAAGGTAAGTTAGTGAGATGACTATTGACTTTACATTTAAATTCTTGGAGATTATAGCTGTCGGGAAAGCAAGTATGCAGAAGGGAATTACACAGGCAGGAAATGCGAGAAAAGAAGCTGAAGGAGTAGAATTTGCGTTTACAATTTGTTGGTTTCACAGTAAATGGGTGGCACCTAGTTGCTAATCTTGTAGCTCGAGGAAATTCATATATAGAGGGTACTAGCGAGCTAAGTTCCTCGGAGTAGAAGTCGTGAAAGTATTTGTAGGAGAGACACAGGGAAGCCACATTGCACCGGTGAGAAAGCGACTGTATCCTAGCTGCCAGGTCAGGATCGATCACATTACAAATTCACCGTTGGATTTGGTCGAGGACACCTAAGTGGATAGCAGGAGCACCCAACCAGATATGGCAGCAAATTTCTTTATATATACGACTACTACCATTTATTTTTACTTTTATTCACACTCACCTTATATCTTTTAATGGTTTATTTTGGTTTTTACTAAATTTTAAAAAGCTATTTGCGTTTGAATAAAGCCATAGTATGTAATATTTATATGCAGTTATTTTTAATTGGTTATCTTATCAATTTTTGTCATGTATATTAATATTTAGATTTCTTTATTTTGTTCTAAATTTTAATTATTTTCTCGCGTGAAGCTTAAACAATGTCCACAAAACACAGTAATTTCTTTTCTAAAATTCAATAAATCTTTATTTTTCATATTTTTGATAATATATAATTTTTCCTGTAAGCACAAAGGGCATAGCCGTTTCAAGGGGTCACATATTCGCGCTTTTCCATGTTTATTTTTTCATTTTTTTAATAATATTTAGCTCTACTTTCGTATATATATATATATATATATATATATATTGCAATTTTGTTATTACACTGGTTTATAAAAGCATTATATCACTACTCAAAAAAAATATCACCTGAAGAAGAAAAATACTGCTCTACAACACGAAAATTTTTGTGTCGTGATATAATGCTTTTATAAACCAGTGTAATAACAAAATTGCAGTATTCAGCTCTACTCTGTATTGAGCACTCTTTATAAAACTAAATGCTTGAACAGTGGCTTTTTAATCTACGTGTTCTTTCACTTTATGTAATATATATATATATATATATATATATATATATATATATAACATTTATATATGTGTGTGTGTGTGTGTGTGTGTGTGTGTGTGTGTGTGTACTTTTAATATCACTTCTGTCAGTTAATTTTCATACGTGATACAGGCTTGGACGATCATGTCTCGAAAGCGACATTACTGACTAGGCAGAAACTTTTCCCGCAGTAGGTTGCCATTGCTTTCTGTAGTAGATCGGATGCCTACCAAGGCTATAGAATCCAATTTTCTTGCTATTCAACCCACAGCTGGAAGGAGAAGGAGTGGATTAATACCTTTCCCAAGGGTATTTGTGAGCAATTAAATGAATCGAGTTCGACTGGAATTCAAACTCGGATCTCCGATTTTCATTCCGAACCGATATTCATTAAACTACAGTGCACATCCACCATTTAATATATCCATTCTTAAAACCCAAATACAATTTTGTACTAAATTCCAGATTATTAAACGTAAATTTTCTATTTTTTTTTTCCAGCTAACTTTCGATATTTTTTACTCATACTCTTGCAACCTATTTATCGACTCTCTTTCTATCTCTCTTTCCCCTTTCCCCAATTCCACGTCTTCCCACTCTCTCTTCTCACTCTCTCTTTTCCCACTCTCTCTCTCTTTCCCCTATTCCACGTCTTCCAACTCTCTCTTCTCACTCTCTCTATTTCCCACACTCTCTATCTCTCTCTTTCCCCAATTCCACGTCTTCCCACTCTCTCTTCTCACTCTCTCTTTTTCCCACTCTCTCTCTCTCTCTATGTTTTTCTATCTCTCTGCATCAAATTTTCTCAAACTCACGCATGAAAGCACACACACACACACACACGCACCCCCCCCACACACACACTTCCAGCAATTCGTTTGTTAAAGAACTTTCTATTACTATATGATTATTACTATTATTTTTTTTATTACTAGCATTCCCCTAATTACTTTTCTTTATTCTCCCATCGGTTGTACGTTGTGGAGCAGAGGATATCGGCTCGAAACGGGAAATCGGGGAGCTGAGTTCGAATTCCAGTTAAATTCCTTCCATTCACTTACGCGCAAATACTCTCGGGAAAGTTATTAATCCATTTCTATCCTCGAGTTATGGGTTAATAACAGGACAGATTTGTTTTTATAGCCTTGGCTGGCAACCAGTCTACCGGAGAAAGCAATGGCAACCAACTTCTACCCAGTCAGTCATGTCTCTTTTGAGACATGATTGCCCAAGTGTGTATTACGTATGGCACAACTGGCTGATTGATTCCCCTAATACAATGCTCATTCACCCAAGCAAGGCTATAATGCCACTAAGATGCAAAGAGCTACCCGGAATGAAACAGAATGAGAAGATTTTAGAAGCACCCGGAGACGCAATACTACCGAGTCTCTCAGTTTTTATCTTGCACTTTCTTTCTTTCGTGTTCTCGATCTGATTCTTTTTTTCCTTTCTACTTTCTCTCTCCTTTCTCCCCTCTCTCTCTCTTTATCTCTTTTCTATTGCCTTATTCTTTCCCACTCCATCTCATTTCTGCTACCTCTACTCTTTCTCCCTCCATCTCATTTCTACTACCTTTCCCCTTTCTATTGTCACACTTCATCACCTATTTACAGTTAAATCTACCAAATGCAATTCTACTCCTTCAGTTTCTTTTCTTGCACTTCTCACCTGTGAAACGCCCTTCTATATACTTGCTTTCCTGACGGCTACAACCTCCAGGAATTTAAATGTAATGTCAATACCCATCTGTTATCCACTTGAGTTCAGTTCTTTCTACATCATAGCGTGTATCTTGTTTTTTTTTGCCTTTCTCTCTACCTTTGCAACTGTCCTCACACTTGTGTTCCCATCCTTCTCTTGCCCTTTATCTGACAACCCCTGTAAATGGTTCGTTTTTCTCTTTACTCTCCTCTTGTCTAAGCTTTTACTCTTATGTAGCCCTCTGCGCATCAGTGGCTGTACCGCCTTGCTTGGGGTGAAACGATTAAAAAGAAATTCTAAGACCTTTTTCCTTCTTACTAATGTCTTTCTCTACAGCTCCGTTCTACTGTCATTTTCCTTCCTATTATATCTCCCCTCTCTACTCTCTCTCTCTCTTTTTCCATCTACTTTTTACTGTTTTTCTCCTTCTCATTCTCTCTATCTATCTTCTACACATTCTTGCTCTCCCTCTTTTTTCTACAGTCTTTCTTTTTCCTACTATATCTCTCCATCTTTTTATTGTTTCTCTCTCGTTCATATAATATCACTCTCCATCTCTTTTCTACTGTTAATTTCCTCCCCAGTCTCCCCCATCCCTCCCTCCCTCTCTCCCCCCCTCTCTCTCTCTCTCTCTCACACACACACACACACACACTTCTTGTTGTGTACATCTAAGCGGCGGACAGAGAGTTGCGTACCGGACATTTGCTTACCAGATAATCGCATACCAGGACATTTGAGTCCCCGGACAAACTCGTCTTTGGATAATTGCATTCCTCTGGTAATTTTTTGGAGTTACAATAGTTTTTTAAAAGTTGCTAATTGCAAACCAACTTATAATTATTCTAAAACAATTAAAAGATAGCATAACAACTCTGTTATGTCATCAAAAAATAAAACTTCAAAGAAAATCATGGCATTATTAGATAAGTTTATTCCTGAAAAAAAATCTTTTTTAAAAGGAATAGCTCACAATACTCATTTACTTAATTTGTGAAACTACAATAATTTTCAATTTTTGATTTTTTTTAAACACTGCTAACATATCATTGCATTTATAAAAAAAAAAAAAACACTTGTTTTTTTTTTCTATTCTGTTTCTTTTATTCCTTTTTAAGCATTTGTGATTCCTACATATGCTTTTTGAAAAAATTGTGTTAATCGCTTTTAAGGGCTTAAAAATTATCTGAGGTACCTAATTATCCAGGGAGGCATTTGTCTATGTATGTAAGTTTAAGAAAGCGTTGTTAAGGAAAGTCTCGATTGTTTTCTTTTTTTTCTTTTTTATTTTAAGAATACATAATTCTTATATTTTTCTTGTTTATTATATTATGATATTTTAGTTATGTTATTTATTTATTTATTTATTTAAAGTATTTAATATACGTATTCTATATTTTTTGTAGATGATTACTTATCTTTATTTGTGGTATACATTACACAATGAATAATTTTACTCTATTTATATATCTTAATTTTCGAAATTAGTGGAAAGCATATTTCCTATTATTAGTAATATTCAAACAAAGTTTCTTTTATAAGATTTAGTAAGAATTTTACATCTTTATATTTTCTTACATTTTTTATTTGCAAAGTAACGTAATTTTAATTTTGTTATAAACGCATTCCCAGTAATAACGTTATTTTGTTTCGTTTTTACTGCTAGTCAATTTGTTCTATTTTTATCGTTCAAATTGACACATTTATTTTCGTGTTGTTTATTCCGACATCTAATGTAATATATATATATATATATATATATATATATATATATATATATATGAATTATTTTGAACATTATTTTTACCGATACTCGTATTTAAGTAGATATTCTGTTTTTAATTAAACAGTATTTTATATTTATATCTACCGGCCTGATAATTTCACGATTAATTTTTATTGCGAAAATGTGTGCTATCCAGCAGGATTCGAACCTGCGACCCCTATTTACATAGGGGAAGCTAACATTTGATCTTGTACTGGATAGCACACATTTTCGCAATAAAAATTTATCGTGAAATAATCAGGCCGGTAGATATAAATATAAAATACTGTTTAATTAAAAACAGAATATCTACTTAAATACGAGTATCGGTAAAAATAATGTTCAAAATCATTCATTACAAATTGTCGGTTGCTTATAACCAAGTTTCGTTAAAATTCGTTAATTTCCGTAACATGTTTACATATATATATATATATATATATATATATATATATTATTGGTTTTTTTTTGTTTGTTTTGTTTCTTTTTTTTTTAATTTTGGGAATGTATCTTATTTACCTACCATACAACACATTTTATATTTTGTCTTTTTCATAGTGGAGGTTATATTTATTTTTAAAAAAAATGAGTCAGCACTTTTCGTTAATCTTGTATTTTCCTTAACGGGCATTGGGAAGTACTGCAAAATTATTGGTTTAGAAGGCTTCTTCCGACTTATAGTTAAAACTCAGTTCATTTTTTTCTTTTTTTTATATTAGAGCAAATAGACCCTTCTATCACCCGCATCACCCTCCTCCCTTTTCTTCTGAACAGGAGTAACGGTGCACGCCTTGTTTCCTGTTTAGGAAGGGGTTTCCAGTTCCTTTTCTTTCGTCTGGTCTTTAGCCGAGTGCGGTCGCAAGCTTTCTACAGTGTTTGTGGATGGTGGCAACGACTCTTCATTCTGAGGGCAGGGGGTTGGCAGTTTCCTGGTTGCTGCTTCTGACTGGTAGTTAAGAGCCCGAATTCGTGCGTAGCGCCATGAGAGACTGCTCTGATCAACAGTTGAATAATATCGGAGTTATATGTAGTGCCATGTCGCGCATGGAAGGGTGTCCCTGCATGAACTGGTGGGTAACCCTGAGGCCACATTATGCTGCAGTCTGCGCCAGGTTCCCTCCCAGATATGTTGCATACAGCGACCGAATTATTCTACTCTAGACCTCTCTACGAATAAATCTTTCATGAATACACAGTATTATAAAGGCAAATCTAATCCAGCTAACCTAAAAACTCCCAAACTCATCAACAACTCATTCGCTAACATACGAGGTATACGCCCCAACTTTAACAGTGTCGAATCCTTTCTCCAATCAATTCACCTGACATCCTGGCCCTCTGCGAAACTAACCTTGATCCTGCTATCCTCTATTCTGAATTGCACGACCCTGGTTACCTTCCCCTCTTCTGGAAGGACTCCAATGTCCACATGCATGGACTTGGTGTTTATATCAGTGAACACCTCTCTGTAGCTAGGGTTATCTCTTTTAAATCCCTACATCATTCTTATGTGTGTTTCCGTTTCTCCTTACTAAGCTCAGTTAGCTATCTCTTCTTCCTCTACTGCTCCGCCTCATCTCCCGACTGTCCCGTTCTTGACAGCATCTCCAATAATACTGACAAGGCCATTTCCCCACATCCGTCAACCCATATATTTGTGTTTGGCGACTTTAACGCCCACCACACCAAGTGGCTGAAAAACTCTGTCACTGATATTGCTGGTATCCATATCATGAATTTTTCAATCGCTCAGTCCCTTACGCAAATGGTGGAGTTCTCCACGCATTTCTCTAATAAACCTAATGGATCTGACTCACTGCTAGATCTCTGTTTAACTGCCATCCCTGATTCTTGCAATGTCAAGCAACTCTGCCCCCTCGGAAACTCTGACCATGCGATGGTTTCCGTTAACATTTCCTTCCACTCCCACTCCACCCAAGAACCTCAGAACAGCAGAATATTTTACTGCTACCAAAGAGCTGATTGGGACTCGTTCCGCGATTTCCTGTGTGATGTCCCTTGGAACAAAGTATTTAGACTTCCAGGTGAAGACTGTGCAGCAGAGGTTTCCTCTTGGGTTAAGGCTAGCTTCGATGCTTTCAGCCCTGCCAGGAATTTGAGACTTAAATCCCACTGGTTCTCTCCTGCCTGCTTGACTTTCATCGCCCATCGAAATCACTTCTTCCTGTTTACCGGAGTCATGCGCCGGATCATAACAGACGCCTCTTAGCCTCTGATCGCAATGAGTGCAAGAAGCTGAACTGCTGTTTGCAGCCAGAATGAAACAGCGCATAACATTCAGTAAGTTCGGTTCGAAAGACTACTGAAGGCTCTGTAAAAGTGTACTAAACAATAGCAAACCCTCAATCCCCACTCTAATCAACAAATTTGTGGTCCTTAACTCTACAACAGACCAGGCTGAGTGCTTCGCTCCCAGATTCTCCACCAACTCGACAATGAACTCGTCTGGGGTATCTATAGCCGACTTTCCACCCCGAACTGAGGCCCAACTGAATGACATCCACATTACCCCCTCGGTGGTCTCTAACATAATTTCAAAGCTTGACCACCATAAAGCGAGCGGCGCCGACGGAATTCCAATAATTCTCCTGAAGAATTGTTACCTTGAACTCTCCTCTGTTTTCTCCAAACACTATAACTACTGCCTCTCTGCTTCTTGCTTTCCTACCTGCTATAAGTTCTCCTCCGTGGTTTCAATATATAAAATCACTGGTGAACCCTCTGACCCCTCTAATTATTGCCCTACCAGCCTCCTACCGATTTTTGGCAAAGTGTTCGAAGCCATCATCAACGCCGAAGTGGTTTAACATCTTACAGCCCAGAGACTCATCTCTGACAAACAGTATGGTTTCCGCTTCACCAGGTTTACTGCTGATATGCTCACAACCATCACTGAGTATATACACCAGGCTCTCGACAAGAACGGCTAAGCCCGAACTGTTGCCCTGGATATATCCAAAGCGTTTGACAGAGTCTGGCATGTGGGCCTTTTTCCCAATACTGTCATACGAACGCAGATGTCCCTCAAGGTTTTGTTCAAGGTCCTATGCTTTTTCTTATCTACATTAACGATCTTCCAGATGTAATCAGATCCCAAGTAGGCATATACGCTGACGACACTACGGTTTACTCTCGCCTCAATCAAAAATATGCCAAGGCTGACAAAGCAAACCTCGCTGCCTAGCTTGGAAAGGACCACCAATTCGTGGCGAACTGGGGTAAGAAATGGATAGTGAATTTTAATGCTTCCTAAACGAAGCGGTTATCTATTAACCATCACA
>JBBBDQ010001916.1:1367500-1542500 GCA_037127315.1 Ascarosepion bandense | reverse complement strand
ATATATATATATATATATATATATATATTATGCCAAGATTTCTTTTTACAGTTGGAATTGTTTCTGAAATTCTGTATGAAAATTTGCTCGGTGTTATAACAGGATTTCTATATTCTGGATTTTTGGAATGTCCAACGTCTGACCATTTTTTGCCCATTTTTATTGACGTGAAAATTTTAAATTAATTAAAAGAAAAGAAAATTTTAAAATTGAATTTGAATCCAAAAAAGAAGAAATCCAAAACGAAAAAGAACTGTAACATTAACAAAAGACAGGAAACACAACAATCTCATGCCATAGAGAAAATAGTAATTATATGTACCTGATAAAATTATGTTTCTGGCCTTCTTTATGCTTTCTTGGTAACAGTAACGAGACAACGTATAACAGGGAATTATAAATGAAAACAAAACCGAAAAAAATGAAAGAAAGACTTGTGTTTAATTCTCGTTGTTCCTTTTACACTACAGAATACTACACATTACAAAAGTCTCACGAATTCTGGTATGTCTGTTACCATGAAATAAAAAGGAATCCAGAGTAAATGAGAAACGGCCATTCGAAATAGTTGTTTGTAAAATGGACACAATTGTCTAGATAGGCTAATATCTTTTTATTGGGTGTGTGTATTTGCCCCGTGTCTCTGCTTTTGTTTGCCTGTGCTACACAATTCAAGTGCAAATAAATGAATTACAGTTTGCATGTCATTTTTGAATGTAAAGATCAGTGAAGAAAATGTTGTAGAAGAGAGACGTTTACAAATTCGTTTTTCTGTTTCTTTAGTTTGAAAAAAATATTCAAGAAATTTTCAAAGAAATTTAAAAATCAACATATATTATTTTCCTTCAAGATGATTTTGTTTTTGATTATTATAAAACATTTATTTGCATTTTTATCAAGCATTTATCCTATTATTATAAAACATTTATTTGATTGTTACGAAAAACATTTATTTGATTATTCTGAAACATTTATTTGATTTTCATAAAATATATATTTGACTGCTATAAAACATTTATTTGATTATTATAAAAAATATTTATTTGATCGCTATAAAACATTTTCTTGATTATTATAAAACGTTTATTTGAGTATTATGAGAGATTTATTTGATTATTACGAAACATTTATTTGATCGCTGTAAAAATGTATTTGATTATTATGAAACATTTGATTCTTATAAAAAATATTTGATTATTATGAGACAGTTATTTGATTATTATGAGATTTGCTTGATTATTTTAAAATATTTATTTGATTATTATAAAACATTTATTTATCATAATACATATACTTGGTTATTATAAAACATTTGATTATTATAAAACATTTGATTATTATAAGGCATTTATTTAATTATTATAGAACATAATCGCTATATTTGATTATTTTAAAACATTTATTAGATTAATATTAGAAATTTATTTGATCATTATGAGACATTTGTTTGATTATTGTGATACATTTATTTGATTATTACAAAACATTTATTTCATTATAAAGAGACACATATTTGATTATTATAAAACATTTACTTGTTTGCTATAAAACATTATTTCACTATTATGAAATATTTATTTGATTATTGTGTAACATTTGATTATTATAAAACATTAATTTGATTATTATGAAACATTTATTTGATTATTATAAAACATTAATTTGATTATTATGAAACATTTATTTGATTATTATAAAACATTAATTTGATTATTATGAAACATTTATTTGATTATTATAAAACATTAATTTGATTATTATAATACACTACTATATTTTTCACTTTAGGTGTATTTTTCCTCCTTTTTCAGTTGAAGACTTTTTTGCTAGATGAGTAATTTCACTTTGTTTTTGTTTATTTTAAAAATTTTTATTTAAAATCAATGAATGTTTGAAACACTATTCAGTTAGATTATGTTTTGGTATTTGGGCGTGTGGGTGTGGTGTGGGTGTTTTTCAATTTTTATAGTGACTGGAATTTTTTTATTATTTATTTCTGTTTCGCCATTTTTTTTTTTAATTTTCTTCTTGAAGAATAAAAACGTGTTACAGAGATTTGGGAAGGAATGAAAGAAGGAAGAAATTACTCAATGGAAGAAGACAAGAACGGAAGATACATTTTCTTTACATTGATATCACCCACAAGCCGACTAAAAAGATGTTATTTTTCTATGCTTTATTTTGCTAACGCCGAAAGAATCAATGATTTTTCAACTGCTTTCACGCGTGTTCTTCTTTTCCTTTTTCATTTTTCGGAAAACGCCTGAAATTCTTCTTCTTCGTGTGCCGTAGGCGATCATGGACTTCCACTTGCATCTCTCTTGTCGCTCTCCATAATTTTTCTCTTGGTATCTCTTCCAAGCCACGCTCCGTCAACCATTTGCTCAGACCTAACAAATACGTCCCGCGCTGCTTTCCCCTGTCTCTTCTTCCATTTATCCGACCTGTGAGTATCAAATTCTCCAGACCTTCTTTCCTCAATACGTGTCCCAGGAACCTCATTTGTCTCTTCCTGATATTTATTATCAGTTTTCCTCTCGTTTACACCCTTTCCAACACCTCATCGTTGCACATGTACTCTGTCAATGATATCCTCAGCATCCTTCTGTAAAACTACATCAATGTCATATTAACATATTAATTGCTATAAAACATTTATTTTATGTTATCTGTTTAGACAAATTCTGATGTTAAGAGGTACATCATTTGCATTTTCCTTACGTTGACTTCTGAATAGATTAGCAGTTTTACACAGTGAAGTTTTAAAAATCTCTAAACTGTTTCTACCAGGGATACTACTATTAATATTATAATTATCATATTAATTCCAGTTAAATTCCTTGCATGACACTTACGCGCAAATACCCTTGAGAAAGGTATTAATCCGTCTCTTACCTCCAGTTATGGATTAAATAACAGGACAGACTGGGTTTTATAGCCTTGGCTGGCAACCAGTCTACCAAAGAAAGTAATGGCAACCTACTGCAGGATAATCATCTGCCCGGTCAGTCATGTCTCTTTCGAGACATGATCGCCTAAGCGTGTATCACGTATGGCACTTAACTGACTGATCATGTTATTATTATTAATAATATTATTATTATTACACATGTTAACATGTGATGGCTGGTGATTACTGCTGAAGACTGATTGAAAAAACGCCGTTATCTTCCTGTGTGTTCGTATGTTTCAGTAATTCCTTGCTGCCTCAAAACTTTTGCTAGTTTCGAAATAATACAATCTTTTATTGCTATTTTTATTTCATTTGATTTCTGTTGTATACTCATTTCTTTCCGGATCCCAAAGAGTCATAAGTTTAGATGGCACCAGGATATTTTCCACATAGAATTTTGGGGAAAAAAAACAAAACAAAGAAAGACTCAATATAATGCGTGTTTTACATAGATAAAGCCCTTCGTGATATATCAGCTGTAATTGTGAGCACCATATTTTGGATTTCTTTAAGGCGTTGGCTAACAGGAATTCCTTCAATGTTTATATCAGAAGCTTTTCTAATCAATCAGATGCCTTCAACTACAACTGCAATTGTTAATGTCTTCATGCGCCGTATATTTGAAATTTTCACTCCATAATCCTTGTATTTTGATACTTTTTTGAAGATCTTTAGAGATACATTACAATCTACAAGGACTGTCATATCAGTATGGAAACATAGTTTTGTGGTCTTTGATTACCATGTATAGCCGATTTGCTTTTGACTTCTACTTGTGTGCATTGTAAAGTAGTCCTATACCAATGCCACAGGTCCCATCTCTGTAATCGAATCTGTGTGAGGTTTATACTGGTTTCTTGCAGTTTTCTCTCTGTAAAAAATTTCTGTTTCCAATGAAGATATTGGCCCACTTGGTCATGCTGTTTTTTTTTGTTTTTTTTTATTTATTTATTGGGTGCTAATACCATGCAACTTGATACAAGATGGTCAGTTGTTTTTTGATATTTATCAGAAAATCTGTATTTTGGGTTAACAAAATTTTTCAATATGTAAGCTTGGTAATTTCTAGTTTGCAAGCATCGGTCCTGTGAAGCAAGAATAAGACTTTTTGTTTCATTTTTTTAACCCTGTACTACGTCACCACTGATGGGTGCAAGGTTTGTCTACAACGGTTTGTTTGTTATGGGCGGTGATTTGACCATAAAGAGGTTTGTGTATTTAATACATTTGCTTTGACTTTCTTTTTTAACTTTTTTCTTCTGTATGTGCGTTGTGGTGTAGTGGATATTGGCTCGGAACAAGAAATCAGGGAGCCGAGTTCGAATTCTAGTTGAATTAATTGCATTCACTTACGCGCAAATGCCTTTGGGAAAGGTATTAATCCGTCTCTTCCCTCCAGTTATGGATTAAATAACAGGGTAATTTGGGTTCTATAGCCTTGGCTGGCAACCAGTCTACCGCAGAAAATAATAGAAACCTACTGAGTGATAATCTACCTAGTCAAATTATCCTGCAGCAGATCTTTCGATATATGATCGCCCAAGCGTGTATCACGTATGGCACTTAACTGACTGACTGACACTTCTTAACCCACTTGAAATTCCCTTTGAGTTTATTGGCTTCCTTTATTATTATTATTATGTCATTTTTCATCATATTTCGATTTCTGCTTTGGTCTCACTACCAACCAAGTCTGCGGGGAGACCTAAGGCAGGTCGTGGCGTGTTGTTATGACTCCATTTCATGTTTTTCTATCTTCCCTATCATCCCTAGCATTACATAGATAAAGTTTTCCTTAGTGTGTGGGCTGTACTTAATAAGACAATTTTTTTATATCTCTTAAGCTGGGGTTTCCAGGGATTCTTTCAATGTGTTGTTTTGTTCCATTTTTTATCATTCCATTTTTTATCATTCCAAGTGCACCTACTATCACTGGCACAACTCTTGTTTTCAATTTCCACATTTTTTCTATTTCAATTTCCAGGTCTTTATATTTTGACAGTTTTTCAAATTCCTTGATTGTTATGTTACAATCCGCTGGACAAGCCATATCAATTAATAGACAAGTTTTCTCCTTCTGGTTTTTAACAATAATGTCTGGCCTGTTTGCTTCAATTTTTCTGTCTGTGTAGATGGTGTAATCCCATAGAATGGTTACATCTTCTATTTCTGTAACCGGTGCTGGGTGATGTTCACACCAGTGTTTGTTTACAGCTTTTCCATAATGTTTGCACATTTCCCAATGTAAATATTGCCCAACTCTATCGTGGCGATTTTTATATTCATTTGGGGCAAGCACAGAACAGCCTGAGATTAGGTGGTCTATTGTTTCTTGGTGTTTATCACAAAACCTGCATTTTGGATCCATATTATTATGCATAATATTTGCCTGAAAGTTTCTCGTGAAAAGACTTTGGTCTTGTGCTGCAAGAATAAAGCCTTCAGTTTCAGACTTTAATCCAGATGCACGTAACCATCGATGAGTATTAACTTTGTCAACATTGGATTTATTGGCACGTTCTGGATATTGGCCATGCAGAGGTTTGTCTTGCCAGCGCTGTTTCATCTGTTCAAGAGCTTTATCTTTGGCTTTCATTTTCATATTTTTTGCCGCAATAGTTGGTTCTTGGCTTCTGTTTTGCTTTTCTACAGAATCTACTAACTGTAAATCTTGTTTGTATTTACTGCCTTCTTTTATTATTGAATATTTTTTCTTTCTTTCTTCATGTTGTCTTACTAATTGTATCATCCAATCCTTTGTTGTTTCTATGTATGTTAGTAAGCCAATAGTTGTTGTCTTCTATGACAATTCCAGCTGAATAAGACCTCTTCCACCTTCTTTACGGGGTATGTATAGACGGTCTACATCAGCCTTTGGATGATGCATCTTATGCTTAGAAAGAAGCTTTCTTGTTTTAGCATCCATTCGCCTGATGTCGTTTAGAGTCAAGTTTAAGATGTTAAAGCTATATTGGACAACTGGGATTGCAAGGCTATTAATGGCAATAACTCTGTTCTGTGAATTTAATTCAGTTTTTAATATCATTTGTAACCTTCTTAGTACTCTTTACGCACTATTTCTTTCATTTTTTTATGGTGAATGTTTTCGCTCTCATTTACACCTAGGTATTTATAAGCTTCTTCTGGTTTCAATTCTTTTATTGTTACAGCAGGGTCTAAGCTAATTGAGGATGTTTCTTGTATTGATCCACGTAAAACTGTAGCTTTAGCACATTTATTCAAATTGAATTTCATTCCAATGTCTTCGCTGAAGCATTTTACAGTTTGCAGAAGACCTTCCAGCTCATTATCATTCTTAGCATATAACTTTAAGTCATCCATGTAAAATAGATGGCTTATTTTCTTTTGGCCTATTTTATAACCACATTCTGTCTTATTAAGTTGACTGGTTAGTGCTATTAATGATATGCAGAATAGTAAGGGAGATAAAGAATCACCTTGAAATATACCTCTTTTGATGTTTATTTCATCAGACGTATAGGTTCCATTTATATGATTGAGGTAAAGGATTGTTTTCCATATAGACATGCACTGTTTGATGAAATTGATGATGACGGGCGATATCTTGTATATATTTAAAGTCTTTAAAATCCAGGAATGTGGCACACTATCGAATGCCTTTCGATAATCTATCCAGGCAGTACTAAGATTTTTCTTTGTACTGTAGCAGTTTTCCCGGATCATTTTGTTAATTAGCAATTGGTCTTTACAACCATAACAGCCACGTTTGCACCCTTTCTGTTCAAGCGGTATCATGTCATTTCTTTCTAAGAATAAATATGTCTGTTTTGTTAAAATAGATGTTAATAGTTTATATGTTGTCTGTAGTTTTTCGGGTTGTTTGTGTCACCATTCTTGGGTAGAAGAAATGTAATTCCTTTGGTCATCCATGCAGGAATTTTAGTGGGATCGTCAGCCATTTCTTGAAGTTCTTTGGCTAGTTTTTTATGTGCTGTATTTAAATAATATAGCCAAAAGTTAGGAATTTTATCTATACCTGGGAATTTCCAATTGTGTGCTTTTTTTAGTGCAAATTTAACATCATCTTCTGTAATTCCAGACCATGTCTGTTCTGGTTTATTTTTCATTTGTTCTATCTCTTGCGCAATCCAATGTACTTCCTTGCTATGTTCTTTAGGGCAAGCCCATATCTTTTCCCAGAACTGTGTGACTTCTTCCATTCTGGGGGGGACTGTCACTTCAATTCTTTTTTTACCTATTTCCCTGTAAAATCTCTTTGTATCAGTCTGAAAAATCTTGTTTTGTCTGTAAAATCTTGCTCTTTTTTCATAGCGTCTTATTCTTTGAGCCTTCAGTTGGATTTTTTGCTTTATTTTTTCTTTATTTGATAAGACTTCATTTTCATTCCTAATGTTATATTTTCTTTCGGCTCTTCTGCTTTTCCTAGTTCTTACATTTATTCCTCTACTCAGTTCATCCAGTACTGATAGTTTATTATTATTATTATTATTATTATTATTATTATTATCATCATCATTATTTTTATTGTTTTTTGCTCTGATTTATATATCCCTCGTATCACAGATGTCCATTTCAGTACCATTGATGTTTGCGAGTATACATGGATATAATAATTCAATAACAAAATTAAATAAATTTCTGAAAAAAGTTTTAAAAAAATAAGAAAATCTATTAAAATATTATTTATTACCGAATTTTACTGGAAAATGTAAAAAGACTGTGAATTATTTGATATTTTTAAGGTTTTAAACAGGTTTTCGTCAATAAATTAGTTTTAGCATTTTCATTTTCTATCTCATTTCACTTGTATGCGTTTGTGTATGTATGCCGGTGGGTACATTAAATAGTACAAGCATATATATATATATATATATATATATATATATATATATATAGCATATGTATGAGGGTCAGCTGGAAAATTCCTCGACTGACCAAATTATAAATACAATTGTACCAGAATACAACAGCTGGTTAAGTTGACGTTGTTTTCTGAAACACTTGCACGGTTTTTTTTTGTTTGTTTTTTTGTTGTTGTTTTTTTTTTTCTTTTTAGCTTACCGACTAGTAATTATATTTATCATGGTTATATTTTGGTCAACCTCTGGAATTTATCGCAGACCCTCGTATGTCACTCACAGACAAAAGATATATACGCATATCCATTAGAAATGGGCATGTAGAGGCACATGCAAGGAGAGCTTGACTAAAAGAGAACTAGTAACTTTTTTATAATTTAGTTTTTCCTGTTTTGGGGGGTGGGGGTTGTAGTTTGCTGTTATTTCTTAAGCAAAATTCACCACCAAGCCAGTAACGCCTCAAGGGGTTACTGGGAGGGGAAGAATTAGAAAACAAAAACATTACAAAAAAAGGGGGGAAAATGGAAGAATATTTAGGAAGACAGCAGATATCGATTGAGGTTGCTTTTAAATTTTTGAGGAATAAAGTTGACTTGAAAGCATGGAGCCTGAAGAGAGTTCCACAAGCGAGAAATGCGGGGAAATGAACATGTAGCCAACTCAACTGTAAATTGATGAGACCTCACCGCCAATCTAGTACTGCGCTTAAAACCTAGGTACCATAGCAAGGAGCTCATCCGACTAAATGCCATGAAAGTATTTATAGAAAAGACAATTGGGAGGCAATTTTACGGTTGTTGGAAAGCGACAAAAGCCGAGACGCCAAATTAGGAATAAATATATTGCTGGTTTTTTTGGGGGGGGGATTTTTATCAAGAATCTATAAATATAAAGCAGAAGCAGCAGATCATATGTGGCAGTACAATACAAACCATGGGCGTATAGAAGATTTATAGATTTGTAAGATTCTGAATTCTGAATAGATATTGAATAGAAAACATTTTTAAGGTGACACAGTGAACCAACTTTCTTAGCTGTTGAGATAGCAATAGATTCAAAATAGTCTCTCTTCATATGAAATCAGAATGTTTGCCCGGGAAGGTGTAACAATTTGCTTTTCTGGATGTTCCTTAATTTTCTGTTTAATACGATTATTTCCAAAGACTTTTACCTGTGTTCTGGGCTAAGTTTTTCCAATAAAGTCATTCAGCAGATTACAATTAGAGAGTATGTGAGCGTAGTCATGAGTGCAATATTTCGGATCTAAAATAGTGAAAAATTTTCCCTGAGATGTTTGCTTCAGCATTTTTCCCCATTCCTGGTGATCCAGGATATGCTACATTTTGGTATTTTCAAAATAACATTACTTTCCTCGGCGAATATTAGGCTTTATGAATCTTATCGCAATACTAGACTGAAAACCGAATGCATGGCTATCAGCAAAAAGACCAGCACAAAATGCTAAATACGGATAGGGGACAAAGATTTAAGGTACAAAAATTTAAATACCTGGAAAGTGTTCGAATAGAAGACGGAAAGAGCGACACAGAGATGCAAATGCGAATTGCAAAGAACGCGTTCCAGAAGCTGAGTTAAGTATTAAGAGACAGAAAGATTTCGCTGAAAACAAATAGAGTACTAGCTGCTGTGTGGTTTCAGTTCTTCAATATGGCAGTGAATGTTGAACAATATCATCAAAAATGAAGAAAAAACTTGAAGCAACTGAAATGTGGTTCTACAGAAGGATGCTGCAGATACCGTGGAGAGAGCATGTGAGCAATGATGAGATTTTGAAAAATATGGAAACGAAAAGAAAATTAATACTGAGCATCAGGAAGAGAGGGCTAAAGTTCCTGAGACATGCAATGAGGAAGGAGGGCTTTAGAGGAAAGGAGAGACAGAGGAAAACAGCGTGTAACGTACTTGTGGATCTGTTTTCCGGTTTCTTGCTTTACAGTCAACTTTGATCTCCTAAAATGTAGATACAATGACAATCATTATATTCTGTCTCCTACAACCCGTTCTTTTATTGTCCTAGATCCTTATTAATGTATTTCCTACCATCCATCATACTCAGTAATCCCCCACACCCGACTTCATGGCTTCATTGCCTTGCTTGGGGTGAAATGGTTATAAAAAACGTCAGATAACTTACAAGGAAATCCATGGTTCCGAACTGTATATTTACTGTAATCTATCTTAATCAGATCAGATATCCTGTAACTCAATAGAGTCGTAAGGGAACCACGTGTACTGCAGCCCTAGTAGAAGTGGTGTTTCTTTGGAGCACGACAACCTGGCGGAGCCCAAACTTCTCTAAGCTGGTTTGAATTCAGACTTGTCCTTCTCTTTGCCACTCAAGGCTCTAGAACCCATTCTGACCTGCTATTTTACTAAAAGCTTTAGGGGAGAAGGGATGGAGTCATATTTTTCTCAAGGATATTAGCACGCAAGCGAATGTAATGAATCCAACTGGAATTCGAACTCTGCTCTTCGATTCCTGAATAAAAAAACCGAGTTCGAATTCACATAGCATATCCAATCAGTTACGATCAAAAGCCATGAGAGTCACGCTTGAGTGCCATCAGAACATTTCTTCTTCTTCTTCTTCTTCTTCTTCTTCTTATTATTATTATTATTATTATTATTATTATTATTATTTACTGTAATTTCTGCTGTATAACATGATCATTTTTTAATGTAAGATCACATATTTATATCGATAAAGCCCTTCGTAATGTCTGAGCTGTACTTATGATATTTTGTATTTCTTTTAGGCATGGTCTACCAGGAATCCCTTCCAAGAGTGTTTTGGAACATTTTTCAAGGGATCCAACTACAACTAAAAAAATTATATTCTCATGCACCACGTTTTTTTTTAAATTTCCACTGCAAAATCCTAGTATTTTCATATTTTTTTTAAATTATCAAAGATACAATAGAATCTGCTTGCAGAGACTGCCATTTCAATAAGAAAACTTTGTTTCGTAGTGTTAAATCACGATGTCTAGTCGATTAGTTTTGATTGTTCTAAGTGTATTGTAAAATCTCATAGAACTGGTTTAAGCCCTCCCTCTGTAACTGAGTCTTGGTGATGTTCATACCAGTTTCATGAAGTATGCATATTTTCTAGCACAGATATTGGTTCAATTTATTATAGTAATTTTTAAATTCAGTGGCTGCTAACACTGCAACCTGATACAAGATGGACAATTGTTTATCGATATTTTTCACAGTAATTTCTCGTAAGTGAACATTTAGTATCTGTCCATATTTCTGAGATGAAGTAGTATTTACCGTATTTACATTTACTATTGTCCTCATTTTTGTTACCATTTGTAAAACGTTTCGGCCGTTGTATGCTAGGAATTTCGAACCCTTAATCACTGGGGTATATAATCGCCATCCCTTTTGCGTATATCATCTTTATTTTTGGTAGTCATGAGTTATCTCCCTCTATCTCCCTGCTGTAGCCCGGAAGATATTGAACTCACAACTCTTTGGGTCAAGTCATAGGAAATAACCAACGTTTTTATCCACTGAACCATGTGAACAATTGAATTTTTGGGACTTATAAAGTTAATGTTCAATAAATCATTTTTTTACCAGAGTTCATATTGCATTTTATTTATGTTAATGGTTTTCTCTAGTATTTTTATATTGACGGTTTTCTGTAGTATTTTTACCAGAGTTCATATTTCAATTTTTTGACAGTAATGATTTTCTCTGGCACTCCGTATTACTGGTTCTCATATTGTGTACATCTCTATGCTTGGACGGCTTAGGAGATTTTTGTAGCCTAGCATATCTGCAGATAACTTAAGTTTACGTAGTTTCCAGTGGCGTTCTCTATCTATTATTCCAACTTCATCCCATAGGGGGCGGTGATCCTCTTTCTCCCTCTATAAACATTTGTCCTGTGCAGTAAAAACAGGACCTTTGTTTTCTACTTTTAACCATGCACTCTGTAATCACTGATTGGTATGGGGTTTGTCTACAGCAGCTTATTTGGTACAGGTAGAATATTGACCATTATTATTATTATCAATACTCGAAGAAATATTCAAAAAGACTAGTATTACCAACAGTGCTATCATTAATCTTCATAAACGGTTGTATTGATTTAAGATTTGTTTAATATTCTAAATGTTAAGAAAAACGAAAATTACGGGCGCCGAAACCTAGCTAATGTAATGTTTTGGATGTGCGTTGTGGTCCAGTGGATATCGACTCGGAACGAGAAATCGGAGAGCCGAGTTCGAATTCCAGTTGAATTCGTTGCAATCATATACGCGCAAATACCCTTGGGAAAGGTATTAATCCGTCTCTTCCATCCAGCTATGGGTCAAATAACAGGACAGATTGGGTTCTATAACCTTGGTTGGCAACCAGTTTACCGCAAAAAGCAATGGCAACCTACTGCGGGATAATCTTCTGCCCAGTCAGTCATGTCTCTTTCGAGACATGATCGCCCAAGCGTATATCACGTATGGCACTTAACTGACTGAATTGAGACTCACCTGAAGTGAGCTAAATGTGTAATGCTCCTCATGCCAATGATATTTCCACCGAGCCTCTCTCCGGCATATGATTTCATTGAATTTCTTATAATGAGTTTTTCTAGAATTTATATTTAAATTTGCGGTCATCAGGAGAGAATGTGCACCGTTTCGGGGCCTTCCACTCACCGGCCCTTCCTTACTGATATGGGGCCCCATTATAAGGACATACTAGTGTGTTGTAAATATACTAAGTCAAATGTCTAACGGTGAAATTAGATTTTCGAAAAGACTAATATTACCAGCAGCGCTACCATTAATTTTCATAAATGATTTGATTTAAGATGTGTTTAATATTCTAAATGTTAAATATATTTTTGAAGTTTAACTATAAAATATATATATATATATATATATATATATATATATATATATATATATATATTTGAGTTATTTTTTATAAATTACTCAGTTATTTTCTTTACCATAATTATTATTCACTGTAGCAAGTGGTACCTGTTGTTGATTGGGGGATAAAGAAAATAAAAGAGAATTGAGTGAGATGGATGAAACAAATAATAATTGCAAAAAAAAAAACCGGACACCTTGATAAAAATAACAAAAAACGACAAAATACCCTTGATCAGTAAATTTATTAAACTTTCCAGATATTTTGGTTTTTCTTTTTTTTTTAGTTCATTTATATTTTTCTTTTTGATTTGTCACGTGATTATAAGTATAAAAATTTCCTTTCCCTTCATTTTCGTTAATTTTTATGTCAGTTATGTGCCACATGTGATACATGCTTGGGCGATCATGTCGCGAAAGAGACATGACTGACTAGGCAGAAGATTATCCCGCAGTAGGTTGTCATTGCTTTCAGCGGTTAAATTTTTGCAAGCCAAGGCTATAGAATCCAATCTGTCCTGTTATTTAATCCATAACTGGAAGGAAGAGACGGATTAATACTTTTCCCAAGGGTATTTGTGCGTAAGTGAATGCAAGGAATTCAACTGGAATTCGAACTCGACTTCCTGATTTTTCGTCCCGAGCTGATATTTTTTTATGAATCCGATTTAATTCGGTGCCATTCGCTTTGTTGGCGGCAAAATGGTCAACTTTTGAATCTAAACTGAGTTTCCATTTAAAATAATTTGTTGTTTAGTAAATAGCGTACCCGAGTCCTAATGGGTGACGAATTATTTTCCACCATCCCCCTCCTCTCTCTCTCTCTCTCTCTCTGTCTCGGAGTTGGGGTGGCGAGCCATTTGCTGTTCTATTGCGACTTCCATGGGAAGTACTCGGACGAACTACATGACCTGCTTTCGCCAGTTGAAACCTTCACGGCTAGGAACAACCACCATACCACTTCCATTGTGGCAAACCACTCTCACTCCCTGCGTATTCCTTCGGTGAGAAGTATTTCCACTAGAAAAGTTTCACGGCAAGGACCTGCCATGCTACCCACATCGTAAAGAACCACGCATACTTCCTCCGTATTCAATCAATGAGAAGTTTCACTCGAACAGCAACTTTTCTTGAACCACTGCTCTGTGGAACCGACTCCAAGAAAATTTTTCCCCGATCACTATAATCTTAACATTTTCAAATTTAGGGTTAACCATTACCTTCCCCTGCCTCTATGTAGTAGGTTCTACCTCGAGTGCACCTTGGGACTTGCACACAGTAAACTTTACTGTAAATATATATATATATATATATATATATATATATATATATATATACACAAAAATCTAAAAAAAATCTGTATCGAGCACTTTTTTTTGTGGTTGGTTCCGTTTGGGTTTTTTTTTTTTGCTGCGGAGAATTGAATGTTTTGTTCTTGTTCCGCGGATTTCTTTTTTTCTCCCCATTTATCCGACGCCTCAGTGCACCGGATTGTAACGGAATTAGGTTCTGTTTGTTAGTGGTTTTTTTGAAGGTTTATTTTAGTATAAATTTACGGCCTACATACTTACAGAGTCTATTTAGTTATTATTTTGATTTATATATATATATATACGAAGGAATCATATAAACAATTCTAAAGGGCCGTAATAGAGATGCCCATTTTAATTTTTTTAAAATTGTCTTTATTTGTACATTGGGCATCTATATTTTAACTGAATTTCAGACCTAAGAGTATTTATGGTCTGTGTCCCTTCAGTACGTAGGCGATCATGGCTCTCCCATTTTCGTTTTTCTTAATACCTTTTAATTTTTGTTGTGTCTCCCAAAACCTGTCCTGTGAGTATCAACTTTTCTAAGCTTTCCTTCCTCATTACGTTCCCTAGAAATTTCAACTGTCTCTTTCTTATGTTAAGCGTAAATTTTCATTTTGTTTCCACTTTATCCAAAATCCCGTTGTTTTTCCCTTGTTCGGTCCATGTTATCCTGAGCATCTTTCTTTAGAACTACATTTCTGTTGCTTGAAGTCTCTTCTTTATCTTTGAGAAGATTGTACAGTATTTACCATCATATAGAAGGATAGATATCATGTCACAGTTCAGTACTCTTTTCTTCGTTTCTAACGATTTTTTTCTGTCTCTTAATACTCCGCTTAGCTTTCGGAATGAAAAAAAAAATGAAAATTAAAAAGTAATTTTATTTATTACAGAATAATTTACATAGATTAAAAAAATATATATTAATATAATTTTATTTGTTTAGGCTTTTAAAATTTCGCACTTTATTTAATTTTTATTTTGGCTTGGAACATTATGTATATTATATCCCTTGGTAGGGTTTGACCAGACTGTCCGGAAGTTTTATTTCGAACTCGGTCAAATTGTTGTTTGCTTGGTTGATTGGTAGGTTGGTAGTTTTTATTTAGCGGTATATCAACCTTTTATTTAATGCTGAATTCTACATATTATGTATTAATTTTTTTTCAGATAATAATTGTTTTAGTGATAAAAATCTTACTAATTAATCCATAGCTGGGGAGAAAAAATAGAGTCATACATTTCCCAAGGGTATTTGTGCGTAACGAATCCAATGACACTACCCGTATATCCAGGATTGCAGTAATTGGTATTCCCAAGCGGTCACCCATCGAAGTATGACCAGAATCGACATTGCTTAACGAGTAGTATTTGAAATATTGTTTCAACGTTATTTGTTCGTAAGCCCTCTGTCAGACTGGCTGTGTGTATGTGTATGTGTGTATATTAAATGGTAAAAGCATGAGTAAGTCACTCACGCACAACACGGACATATATACATACATTAGATGCGTGCATGCAATATCACACGCAAACAAAATATGGGGAATTAAATACCTTCACGGCTTCTGCTCCTATGAGCTTACCTCCTTGGTGCGCCCTCGGCATAAATTTAGTCGAGCTAGTAGACTAGCAACTAAGTCCCACCCTTTTACTGGGAAACCAATCAAATGTAACCGCAACTTCTACAACCTCAGCTTCTCTGCTCGTGCTTACCGCCCGTGGAATTCCCTTCCGTATACTTTCTTCCCCGACAGATACAATGTCAAGTGCCACCTCTTATCTCTTTGATTTGCATCCTTTCCCTGACAACCCTTGTATCATGTTTTTCTCCCTTTCCATTCTACCCTCATACAGCTCTTTTCACACCAGTGTTCTCATCCTTCTCTTACTCATTCTCTGACAATCTCCTAACTTGTTCCTTTTTCTCATCACTCACCTCTTATGTAACCCACTGTGCACCAGTGGCAGTTCTGACTTGCTTGTGGTGAAATGATTAGAAATATATATATATATATATATATATATATAGAGAGAGAGAGAGAGAGAGAGATTTTATAAATTTAAGCGCTGTACTAGATTAGATTTATAGTTGTTAGATGCAACAGTAACATTACTGAAAGTATCTTTTCTCGGACTTGTGGAACTCTCTTCCAGCTCCCTGCTTTCTAGTTAACTCTGATCTTCAAAATTTTAAATGCAGTGTAAATCGTTATCTAATGTCATCTTGATTACTCTGCTATTGTTCTCACTACTTAATAACGATTCTCTTTTTTCTTATTCATTTTCATTCAGTAACACTTTGTGCCTCACTGGAATTACTGCCTTGCATGAGGTGATTTAAATAAAAAACACTTTTGTTCATTTGCTAAAAAATTAAATAATGCACACCAACGAAAAGGATTTAAAATTACAGGAAATTTTATATTGATTTCTTGGGATTTCTTTGAACACGTCATTTTTTGTTTATTCATCTTGTGCAAAAAGAAGCAGGCCCTCAGACAACAACCTTCAGCAGTGATCCAGTTGAAAAACAACATCCATCTTGGAGATTCAGTTTTACTAATTTAAAAATTTGTGCTTAGTAAAAGACTGAAAGACCTTTTACAAGAGCCAAAATGTAGTACTGTTGCTGTATATGAACAGGGATCTCTATGGTCTTTACTAAACAGCTTTACTCTACTCTTAGTAAAGTAAAAAGCATCTCCGTGTCCTTGTAGGTGGTGAATTATTTTTCAGCCTACGACCACTTTTATCCTTTACCTGGACGTCAAAAGCATTATTTCCATAGCAAGTGATTAGATGAACTACACTCTTTTGTTCAACCAGTCATAACCTTTACTGATAAGAACTGCCATGTTATGCATATTGTAATGAACCATCCTCAGTTCCTTCGTATTTCACTAGAGCAGCTTCTTCCACTACATTATGGATCCGACTCCCAAGAGGTTACTTCCCCGATCACTTTAATCTTAACCTGTGTCCGCATATGTTGAGCTTCTTGCTTTGTCACTCTTTAATTCGAGTAGACTTAGGACTTTGTCAGGGGTAAATATCATTGTAATTGATCTGGAAGCTCTGAAGGAATGATCGGAAGCTCTGGAATGGTATCGTCATGCTCTCGATTTTAGAGATTCGTCATAGCAAATGATTTCTTATTTCAAGCCTCTTTCGGTTAAACCACCTTTCTGCAGAATTGGCTCTTTACGACAAGTTCTGCTCAAAAGGTGACCTCGGGGATTTGTTAACGCTCGTCCTCGACACCGAGCGAATTCATCCGAGTGGCGATTGTTCAGGACACACTCCTCTACAAGGTTCGCGGAAGTAGCGTGGTAGACAGCTAAAAACGTGGCTTCATCCGATAAAGAGGTGGTCAGACCTTTCTTGGGTTTGCGCGTGTTCGGGAGTCGCTGTTGTAACCGTGATTGGTTAGCGCGTAATGAGTCAACTGATGTGCGTTGTGGTACATTGGATATCGGCTCGGAGCGAGAAATCGGGGAGCCGAGTTCGAATTCCAGCTGAATTCATTGCATTCACTTACGCGCAAATACCCTTGGGAAAGGTATTAATCCTACTATTCCTCCCAGTTATGGGTTAAATAGCAGAACAGATAGGGTTCTATAGCCTTGGTCGGCATCCAGTCTACCGCAGAAAGCAATGGCAACCTACTGCGGGATAATCTTCTGCCCAGTCAGTCATGTCTCTTTAGAGACATGATCGCCCAAGTGTGTATCACGTAATGCACTTAACTGACTGACATACGACTACCGAGCTTGGTCAGCTTCCGTTCGGAATGCGGCAGATTTGTTTGACGGATCCGGTTCACCAAGTCTGATTCATTGCCGTAACAAAAACAAGATGACCTCAGATGTCTACCTCTTTAAGCTGCTTTATTACTTGCAGTCTATCACTTACCATCGCCATCATCATCATCTATGTTGTTGCATAGCTGATTAGCTAATCAATTCTCTGTACATTTTTGGGTTAAAAAACGCAGAATGTCATAGGCAAGAAAACCAACTGCAACGTGTCCGGATCCAATGAGAGACTACAATTTGTAAGACATCAGTTTGGTCTAACCGTTATCAAATTTATTCATAAAGAATCGTACATGGGTTTGAGCGCCTGGCTTTGTTCAGACTGTTGTTCACGCAAGATAACGCGCTCTCTTCGAGACTATAACTAACGTCCGCTCAGCACAGTCGCAGTATAAACCTCTGCTGGGGTCTGTTGGTGTTGAACAAACACAAGTGTTCCTGAGCAGGTGTCTGCAACGGGAATTAACTAGCCGCCTTCGTGACGGGTATCCTCGAATACAAGTGGCCGCCCATTATATATTATTTTTTATTATTTTATTTTATTATTTATTTTATTATTTATTATTTATTTATTATTTATTTTATTATTTATTTTATTATTTATTATTTATTTATTATTTATTATTTATTTTATTATTTATTTCATTATTTATTATTTATTATTTATTTTATTATTTATTTTATTATTTATTCTATTATTTATTATTTATTATTTATTTTATTATTTATTTTATTATTTATTATCTATTATTTATTATTTATTATTTATTTTATTATTTATTATTTATTTCATTATTTATTATTTATTATTTATTTATTATTTATTATTTATTATTTATTTTATTATTTATTTTATTATTTATTATTTATTATTTATTTTATTATTTATTTTATTATTTATTATTTATTTTATTATTTATTTATTATTTATTATTTATTTTATTATTTATTTTATTATTTATTATTTATTATTTACTTTATTATTTATTATTTATTATTTATTTTATTATTTATTATTTATTTATTTATTTATTATTTATTATTCATTATTTATTTTATTATTTATTTTATTATTTTTTTATTTATCTAAAACAAAACGGCGTTTATATAAAATCATCTCCAAATTAACATGCGGACATAAAAGAAAAAAAACAAACAAACCTAACGTCTACAAAACCTACAAACAACCACTTATGAATATACATTAAATCACATTCTCACATAGACAGAATAGATTTATTGTAAACTTCCATACGTAAAATCGCATCTACCTCCCATTAGCATGGAACAGGCTAGCCTCCCAGAGAGTAAAATACTACGCCTCCTTGGCCTTACACTCTCGGCGGACCTCAAATGGAATGACTATATTGAATCCATTGCCAAATCTGCTGCTATGAAAGTGGGCTCCCTGTGCAGGGCCCGGAAATTTTTCCCACCTGAATCTATTCTGCACATATACAAATCTACCATCCGCCCGTGTATTGAATATTGCTGCCATATCTGGTCGGGTGCCCCTGCTGCTCTCCTTGGGCTTCTTGACAAAATACAAAGGAGGATCTATAACGTGGTTGATACTGACTTGGCAGACCGGCTGCAGCCGCTCTCACACCGGCGTGATGTGGCTTCCCTGTGCCTCTTCTACAAGTACTTTCATGGCTTCTGCTCCGATGAGCTTAGATCACTGGTGCCGCCTAAGCACGAATTTACACGAGATACTAGATTAGCAACTAGGTCCCACCCTTTTACAGTTAAACAAATAAGATGTAACCGTAAATTCTACTCCAACAGCTTCTTTTCTCGCGTTTCCTGCCTGTGGAACTCCCTTCCACAAGTCTGCTTTCCCGACAGTCACAATCTCCAGGTGTTTAAATGTAGGGTCAATAGACACCTCCTATCACACTAACTCCCAGTTATTCTCAGAACACTCTCATCTACCCAACCCTCATTCTCGGTATCCTTACCCGCCTATCACCCACCCTCTGTCATTTCCTATATTTAATCAGCCTTTCTCCACTCTACGTAGCCCCCTGCACAGTAGTGGCAGTGACATGCCTTGCTCGAGTGAAACGCTTATAAAAAAAAAAATCATTATTTACATGTTTTTTTGTTAGTCTTGAATCCGTTAATTTCTTCGAGATTCGAAAGAACGCATTCTCTCCCCATTGAATCCAGAACGCTAAAAATTATACTAACGTTGCTTAACAAGTCAAATGCACGTGAAGTCTAATTAACCAATGAAAATTAAATAACAAAAAATCAAAAGCGACAAAATTTCTTTCTTCATTTTTTTTCATATCTTGTACTTAGAATAAGTTTTAATAAAAAGTGTCAAACGTTATTTATTTGTTCTTTTTACTTGCAGTCAGTTAAGTGCCATACGTGATACATGCTTGGGCGATCAAGTCGCGAAAGAGACATGACTGACTAGGCAGAAGATTATCCCGCAGTAGGTTGCCATTGCTTTTAGCGGTTAAATATTTACAAGCCAAGGCTATAGAACCTAATCTATCCTATTATTTAACCCATAATTAGAGGAAAGAGACGGATTAATACCTTTCCCAAGGGTGTTTGTGCGTAAGTGAATGCGTAAGTGAATGCCAGGAATTCAACTGGAATTTGAACTCAGCTTCCTTATTTGTCGTTCCGAGCCAATATCCACTGCACCACAACGAACATACTCTTTTTATTAACATGTACATATAAAATAACTCTTCTGTTTGGTCATGCTATATATGCACACAGACACATACAAAGTTCGTAGGATATATTAATTAAAATTTTCATTATTAATGTGCATTGTACAATTTGTTTAATTATCAGAAAAAATTGTTGATGTTGTTTCGCTTGTTTGCCAGAACAAAAATCTATTACTTACTTTCTTCGCTACTAATTTTAAAACATACAATGTATTTACCATTCACTACGTCTTCTCATTGTCTTGACGAGTATGGCACTATGACAATCTGATGGGTCATATCAAAAAATTACACCTCTACTAATATTGTTATTTCTTATTGTTTTTTTATCTTCTCACACATCAGTTAATTGCCATACGTGATACATGCTTGAGCGATCATATCTCCACAGAGACATGACTGACTAGGCGGAAGATTTTCCCGCGGTAGGTTGCTATCACTTTCTGCGGTATACCTGTTGCCAACCAAGGTGATAGAACTCAATCTGTTCTACTATTTAACCCATAGCTGGTGAGAACAGACGGATTCATACCTTTCCCAAAAGTATTTGCGCGTAAGTGAATGCAACGAATTTGATTGTAATTCGAACTCGGCTCTCCGATTTCTCGTTTCGAGTCGATATCCACTGCACCAAAACGCCCATCTGCGCACGACACATAATGCACTGAAAATATTACACTTTTTTTTAAAGCCTTATTTTTCTTTTAAAATAAATCAGCATTGGCATCGGTAGATTGTGACACGAAATTAAATTTTTAAAAACTCTTTGTCATGTGATATGTCCTTTGATGGCGTTGATGATCATCGCTCGCTTCTGGTTCTTCTTGAACTTTCTATTTTAGTACTGTTATTGTCCACGTTGTTGAATTATAAGTTTTCTTCTAGATTGGATGCCTCCCCAAACCTAGCGAACTTAATCTACCATACGGCTATACACGTAATTAATGCTTTTTCCCAGTGTTGTACGACTGTAAAGGCATTTTGTTACGAGTCTGTAGCTTGTTGGTTAGTCTGTTGTAATAATATTGTTTTTTATGCGACACGTAGTTCACTGAGGAATAACTAGTACCGCGGTCGGTAACCGTGACACGTCTTGTCCATCTGTTATCCTTTTGATAAAGAGTGAGAAGAGAAATTTCTGCATTATTGAACATTATTAGATTATGATAGATTTCCGCATGTTTTTAAATTTTATCGTTTTCATTTTTTTTCTCTCTGGCGGCTGAAACTCGTTTACAGTTTTCACTTTAATGTCCTCATTAATTCTTATATATATATATATATATATATATATATATATATATATATATACTCTCGAGATTTTTGTAGACGGGAATCACTCCGTCCATTCATCAAGGATATCCGTACTAGGCTCTCTTTCTCCCTCTCTCTCTCTCTCTCTCTCTCTCTCTCTCTCTCTCTTTCTTTCTCTTTATATATATATAGTCAGTGGTATAATCATCCGCAGACAGATCTGTTTCGCTGTATCAAAGCTCATCAGTACGGTTAGACATCCTATTGCTTCTAGAGTAAAATCCGACTGAATTGACAACATTCGGCGATTCTAGCTCTGAGCTATGGGCGCTTGGTAGAGGAAGGCGGTCTTTAGCGTATTATAGACAATATAAACATACGCCAGTACCTGAGACTGTTGAAATTCATTACTAAATGAACGATGCATATATATATATATATATATATATATATATATATAGTTTGAAAAGTCAAAGTTATATTTTTTTCTATACCAACTGTCACAAACACGTTAATGAAAAATGAAAAGCAAAACTGATTTCATAATATGAAATCTTTGCAAAGTAGAAACATTTGTAAAATATGACAAATATATCATGTTATTCTTTCACTCAGTTTCATTTTATTTTTTGTAAAGATATTTAATAATATATTTTGTAAAATCGTAGCTATTAAATGAATTATGTTTAATTATAAAGACATTTAATGTAATTGTTACAAAAAACAAACTCGGACAGTAAATACAGATGTTAATGGATAGTGTGCGTACGTTTATCATTTATTGCGTCTTAGAAAAGAATTGGTTTATATAATGCAATACGCATATGGTCTTTTTGATTAATTAAAACTTTTTAGAAAAAGGCCTGGCTTCTATATATGCCACAAATAACAATCTATTCTCATTTTGGCTTTGCGTACTTATCTTATATGAGAATTCATGTTTATGGGTTTCCATTCAAAACTGGAGAATTCAATCTATCCTGGTTTGTATTCAAAGGCTCTATTCTCTTAAGTTGACGCGAGTTGCAGATAATAGCCAACCCTATCAAAGTAGCAAGGTAGAGCTGCATGAACTCGTGAGTTTTTCTTTTTTCCTTTAGACTGGCTGCTAACCAGGGTAAATGAGTTCAGTTTTGTGTTTTATTTATTTATTTAATATTTTTTCCTATGTGCAAGGCTACTAAGATGCAAGATTGTTACTGAGTGTGAAATAGAAATGTGAATAAGTGGAACATTATTAAGAAGAGAAATATATCACAGAATAAGAATTAAAAAGACAGAAAAACAATTAACATTGCATTTAAATTTTTGAATTTTTGACCAGGATGCTGCAAGAGAGTTCCAGAATTTTTCAATTCTGGAACTCGAAGGAACTGTTAGCATAGAACTTACTGTTACGTCTACTCTTTTCAAGTGAAACGGATGTGTTCTAGTTGCCTTAGTACTGCGCTTACGTTCGTAAAATCCAAGTTACAAATCTTCTATTTCATCCTCTACTTCTTTTTCTTCATCTTTTTCATCATCATTATTATTATTATTATTATTATTATTTCCTTTGATTTATGTTGTATGAACATTTTGTTCCGGCTCCCGACCAGATATTTAAGGTCATAAATGGATTCCTGGCATTTTCTACTGATCAGTTTTGTAAAAAAGAAAGAAAAAAAAACCTAAGATCTCATAAATTTTATATAGGTAGATATCTTCGTAATGTGTGAACTGTCACGTGAGTACAATTTGTTTTTCGTTTGGACATGGTCTACCAGGAATGCTTTCAATGAGTCTGTCGGAACTTTTTCCAATCAAACCGAGGGCTCCAACTACAACTGGAATTATTGATGTCCTCATGTGTCACATTTTTTAAATATTTTTAACTTTTTATATGTTCAATGAGATTTTTTTTCAATATCTTCAAATATATATTACAATTTGCAAGACTGTCATAACACTAAGAATGCACATTCTGTTTTTGTTGTCTTTGATCATATTGCCTGGGTTTTGATTCTTCTGTTTTTGTATATTGTAAAGTCCCATAAAATTGTTACAAGTCCTGTCCCTGTACCCGGGTCAGAGTGGCATTCATACCAGTTTCTTGCGTTTTTCTTCCTGTGAAATTTATATATATTAGCCCTCTCTGTCATGACGGTAGATATCTCCAGTGCGTGGAACCTTATACAAGATGGTCCATTGATTCTGGATTTTTATTACATAATCTACATTTCGGGTTAACACATTTTTTCAATCTGTCTGCTTAATAATTTCTAGTTAGCAATCATTGTGAATCTTTAGATATTATTATTAACACTTAAAGAAGAGCGCGATTTATAAGAAAATAAAGAAGACACTGGGTTTGACAATGCCGAACAATACTTAGACTTTATGTATATTTTTTAAGTTATGTTTATACATTCAGTCAATCAGTTAAGTGCCATACGTGATACACATTTTGGGCAATCATGTCTCGAGAAAGACATGACTGACTGGGCAGAAGATTATCCCGCAGTAGGTTGCCATTGCTTTCTGCGGTTAACTGGTTGCCAGCCGAAGCTATAGAACCCAATCTGTCCTGTTATTTAACCCATAACTGGAGGGCAGAGATGGATTAATACCTATCCCAAGTTTATTTGTGCGTAAGTGAATGCAAGGAATTTAACTGGAATTCGAACTCGGCTCCTCGATTTGTCGTTCCGAGCCAATATTCACTGCACCACAACGCACATTCTGTTTATGCATTACATACAAGTATAAGATCTTTAATTTTTTGCAATTTGTTTAGATTTTCATACGCATTTATTTATTATATACACGTATAAGAATCTAAAAAGATTACAAAAAATTAAAAGAGCCACCAGGGATAGGAAGACGTTGAGGGCCATGATTGCCTACGTCCTGAAAAGACAAGGCACATAGAAGAAGAAGAAGAAGAAGAAGAATCGTAGCACGAAAAGAGATTATGATGGCTTCAGCAGGTAACAGGAAAGACCGGTTGATACTCCTGTTTTCTTAGCCTTTCATATGGAAATTAATAAAGTTTCTTGTCAGAAAGATAAGGAAAGTTTTCAGGTTTAATTGTTTGAAATATTATATGAGATGTATGGGTTATCACTTTATAGGAAATGAATTAAACAGTTCTGAAATGTTAAATAGCTAATTTACTTAGTTAAATTAAGCACCATGTTGATAACTAACTATTCTACAGAGTACCTCAAAATTCTTGATCCCATCTTTAAAAAATATTCTCATCCTTTGACAGTTCAAATACTTCGATTACCTCTTCTTTATTGGAAATTTTTTATTGCGTATGAAAATTTCAAAATGCTTCAATAAGTGATGATAAGTAAGAAGTGAATATGGAAGATGAGAAAAAATTTCATAATTCAGGCTATGCAGCTTTTGAACATCTGATTAATAAGCGTACGACCGTGCGATGTCGTGCAGCAGATTTGGCCCATCCCCATTCACAAGTTCAGGATGTTTCTTTTTCAATTTTTGGGGCATACATTCAAATTTCTCCACAATACGAGATTGCTGTTATTGATTTTCCTCGAGGCCAAAATGAATAATAAATAACCTCGTTGAAGGACCATAAAACAGTCGCGATTAACTATTTAGAGTGCAGTAGAAGTTTTGGGAATTGTTTTGGTGATTCACTTACATTTAACCACAGGCCTACTCTCTTACTGTTGTCAAAGAGTATCAATTTATCATTGCATGTAATGATTCGATGCAAAAATGGCTCTTTTTCCCAGTTTGTATTCATACAGAAAGATTATTAACGTTGTTTCGATGTAATCATTTTCATTGCAATGATGAGTAACAATACAATGAAAGAACAATGACCAAGAAAGAAAAAGAATAACTCAAGAATATTTCATATACAAAGGAGTTTACTTCATTAAACAACCGAGTCAACAACCAACCATACGTCATGTCATGACCCGGTTATTTTTAGTATTTATTGCCAAGTGAATAATTGTAAATGAATATAGAAAGGTTCTTTTGTTAATATTACTTTGCAAAATGTTACAAATCAAATAGCGACAGTTTACCCATCGCACCCTGTATGTATATATATATATATATATATATATATATATATACACACACACACTACCGGCCATAATTATTAGGCCACCCCAATGTTTAAAAAAAAATTATGTATTTCATACTATTCTTTAGTATTTATTGCCAAGTGAATAATTGTAAATGAAAATAGAATGGTTCTTTTGTTAATATTGCACAATAACATGTGCATCATATGAATTTATAAGTATTTAATAATTATCTATATTGCAGTTTCATCAATGAAAGAATGAAGAAAATTTAGAGTGATTCGGACGAGGTCATCTTTGCTTCCTTGCCTTGTAAAATTTTGCAAATAATAATAAAAAAACATTGTATTTTCATTTGGCAATAAATACTAAAAATAGTAGGAAATACACCATTTTTTTAAACAACTGCGGATGCCAAATGATTATGGCCGGTAGTGTAGTTCAACAGCAAAACTAAACAAAACAAAATTATCTATGTGTACCAGCGACGCCTATATAGTTCAGTTGGTTTGAACTTAATTCTACGTTTATTCATTTTAAGGCGTGGCACGTAATATTCATCCGAAGAATGAATATAAGACGGGTAATGACTCAGAATGAGAATTCGGAGAGTCATGTTCGAATTCCAGTCGGGTTCGTTACATTCACTTACTTGTAAAATATACTCAGGTAAAGTATCAATCCATCTCTTCATCCCCAGCTATCTTTAAATAATAATAGGACAGACTAGGGCCTATAGCCTTGATTAGCAGTCAGTCTATCACAGAAAAATAAAAGCGGCGTACTACGGGAATTCTTTTGCTAAGTGATCGAAAAGGCAAGCAAGCATCGCGCATAGCACCTAACGATGTAAATATTTTGGGTGATCATTTTGTTACTTAATTACTATAGGAAAACGATTCCCCATTTTAAGTTCATTAGAATCTGATATTTATACTAAATTGCTATATTATATTATTTTATTAAAGTGTAGAAATTCGAGGGATCAGTTTAGTTCTTAATGATAATAGAAAACTGATCCCCCTCTTATTCTACTGTAGAATCATATAAGTTAATCGTTCTACAAAAGGATGCTGCGGATATCATAGATCGAGCACGTGACCAATGATGAGGTTTTGGAAAGGATAGAAACAAAAAGGAAATTAATACTGAGCATCAGGAAAGGACAGCTAAATTTCCTGGGACATGAGGAAAGAGGGCTTAGAGAACCTGATACTAACAGGCCAGATAAAGGGGAAAAGAGACAGGGGAAAGCAGTGGATAACATATTTGAAGGGCCTGAGCAGGTGGATGACAGAACGGGAGTTGCGCGGTGTAACAGGAGAAAGCGTGCTAAGAGCCACCAGGGATAAGAAGACGTTGAGGGCCATGATTGCCTACGGCCTGAAAAGACAAGGCACATAGAAGAAGAAGAAGAAGAAGAAGAAGAAGAAGAAGAAGAAGAAGAAGAATCGTAGCACGAAAAGAGATTATGATGGCTTCAGCAGGTAACGGAAAAAGGAAAAACCGGTTGATACTCCTGTTTTCTTAGCCTTTCATATGGAAATTAATAAAGTTTTTTGTCAGAAAGAAAAGGAAAGTTTTCAGGTTTAATTGTTTGAAATATTATATGAGATGTATGGGTTAACGCTTGTATTTCGCTTAAAATAGCGTTGCTGGGATTTAAACAATTTCACGTAAAATTATATTTTTGGTGCTTTCTTAATGTGTGTATAATTATTATAGATCAGTTCTAGTGCTCCAACTACTATTGGTAATATGGTTGTGTTTAACTGTAAGGTTGGTCCTATTTCCCTATACTTATAGTTACATAGTATCATCAAATCGTTTTGCGGAAATGTGTTTATCATCCTATCTAAACTTATTTATAAATGGAACTTTGTCTTTGTGTGTGTGTGTGTGTGTGTGTGTGTGTGTGTGTGTCTGTGTGTGTGTGTGTTTGTGTGTATCTGTGTCCGTTACCTATAGAATCCGAAACGGCTGAACCTATTTTTTTGAAAATTTACACAGTTGTACTATAAGCGTCTGTGAGTGTTCTTAGCTTGGTTTTGTCTCAAGGTACCCCCGATAAATATCGAAAATCGATAATCGAAAAAATCGGGTTATAGAAGGAGTGGTCCGATTTTAATCAAATTTGATACACTCATAGACATAGACATAAGAAACGATATTCAGAAGTTTCAAGGTTGCAGTTCATACAATAGTGCAGAAAATTGATAATATATATATTTATATATATATATATACATATATATATAAACGCCAAGATGTTTTTTGTGTGTGTCTGTTTATCTGTCTGTGTGTCTGTATTTTTTCAGCCCTTTTATTTTAGTTTTTGCTTTGGGTTTGGCTCTAAGTAGGTATAATTGTAGTTCTTAGACTCAGCCATGATACCACTTACTCAGAGGACTTATTTAGCCTTCAAAATTCAGTTTAGGACGAAAAAAATCTTATTTGATATCGATACCAGGAAATCGAAATTTGACTCACATCCATTCATTTTTCTTTCAGTCTACGGTTTCGCTTTAACTGGAAACAACTATTGCTTTTTAGTCTTTCATGCCAACGTCCAAAGAGTCTGAGCTCCATGACTATGGATTAGTTTTAAAGCTTTCATTACACCCGAGCAACTCCGGGATATACTGCTAGTATTATTATAGAGAGAAGTTCTTCAATAAAGCGACTTTCCTGTACAAATATCCTATCATTCTTGATGTGCCGTGTCCCATCAGAATGTAGGCGATCAATGCTTTCTAAAATCTTCCTGTCACTTGTAACTCTTAATACGTTTTTCTTATTTCTTCCAAATCTCTGTTCTACCATCCATTTATTCAAGCTCTTCAAGTATGTTACCAGCTGTTTTCCTTAGTCTTTCTATCCCTCACTCTGTCCTGTGAGTATCAGATTCTCCAAGCCTTCCTTCCTCATTACGTACCCCAGACATTTCTGCTGCCACTTCCTGATTTGTCTATATTTCTGAGATGAGGTAGTATTTACAGTATTTACATTATTCGGACTATTGTCTTCATCGTTGTTATACGACGTTTCGGCCTTTGTACGCACTGGCCTTCTTCAGGTGCTAGGAATTTCAAACCGAACCCTTTATCACTGGGGGTATATGAACTCCATTCCTTGCGTAGTAGTGTCTCTTTTGGAAGTCATGAGTTATCTCCTATCATTTGAAGAAGGCCGGAGCGTACAACGGCCGAAACGTTGTACAAATGGCAACAAATATGAGGGCAATAGTCCAAATAATGTAAATACTGCCACTTCCTGATGTTAAGTATAAGTTTCCTTTTTGTTTCCATTTTCTTTAAAACTTCGTTTTTGCGCGCATGTTTGGTCCATGCTACCCTGGGTAAACCGCATATCTATTGCTTCTAATCTCTTCTTCATCGCTGAGGAGATTGTCCAGCATTCACTAACCAAGCCGATTTATTAATTTAAGCGCAGTACTAGTTTGTGATAACAATTATTTGGATGAAAATTTTAATGGCCATTCATTAAACCCAGAAAAAGAAACACGAAGGGAAAAAAATCATTTTGTCAGGCGTCTTACGCATAATTGCAAACATGATCTATACAAAAAGAAATTCCCCTAGCGGAAAAAAGCGTTATAGGAAGCTACTTAAAAAAATCAAAGCCGCACAAAGACGAAGAGTTGTAGAAGTAGGGAGATGGTTAATGTTTTTGAATTGTCCTTGTGCGAAATATAACCAAACTTCCTACAACTTACAGGTTTTATCCAGAATTATCAGAAGGTTATCAGAAAGTGGATTTGTAGAAGAATAAGCATATACATTTTGTATGCTTAAGTAGAAGTTTGATAATGGAAAAGAATAACATGAATTAGTAGAAGTTACTGTTCAATGAGAAACAGTATTAAAAAGTTAAGTGTATCAAGAGTTCTTAGTAGTCCTTGCAAGAATGATTTTATGTGTACGTAGGCAGGAACGTATGTATGCATGTATGTATGAGCGTTTAATGCTGAGTAGGATAGTCTTTGAAAATCTCGCTCAGGGTGAATGGGGAAAAGGAAGGAAATGAGAGATGAAATAAAGATAATAATAGCGATAGCTTGATGTTTCTTGAGGGACGTGTTAATTACTATCGTCTTCCTTTCTGTCTGGCGAGAGTCGATTTTGCTCCGTCTTTTATTTCGTATGGAGAGTTCGGAAAGGTCATTTGGGAATTCACTCCCGGATGTGATTCTGGCCTTTCCATTGGACGACAAACAAACTTCGCGTGGGCTCGCAAAAAGGGTCCATAAAATACATTTTGTTTCTGATAATTAAAAATTATTTGAATTTTTTTTTTTTAGATGTTTCCTAGATTTCTATTGGCCGAAAACCATTTCGCATCGAGTTGTGAAATTTTACGAGTTTTGTTTCGGATTCGCTTTTGCATGTGTGCTAAGAAGTTTTTGTAAATTCGAGTAAATTTGTTTATTTCTAACAAATTCAGTGAGTCAGTGCTTAGCATTTGAACTTTTAAATCTTGTTTTGTTCACTACAGAGTAACCAATTTGAATAGGTTACAAGTTTAGTGTGGCTCTATCTCTCTATATCTTCCGACATATTACAAATATGTCGAAATAGAGCTCACTTTTGTGGTTCTGTATAATACAATATAGTATCCCATTGATCAGAGTTAGTGTCAAGGAGTCTTTATAAATAATCATTAAAATAAGATTTAAGCGCTGTACTAGATCTGCAAGTAGTTTTATACTAATGGTTTCTTTTCTCGCACTCCTCACGTGTGGAATTCACCTCCGGCTTTTTGCTTTTCAGTTAACTTTGTTCTTCTGAAAGCAAAATGCAATGTCAATGTTATTTTCGGAATTCTTCTTTGTTGTTGTTTTACCTCATTATTGGCTTTACTGCCTTGCTTTGAGTAAAATGATTTTTTTGAAATTATCTTTCTATTCGACGTAAACTGCGGCGTACAAGTCAGTCTAGCGTACAAGTTGAGCTCAAGATTTTTAGCTCAAAATTCCTTACTTATCGTAAAGGTCAATCAGATTTAAGGCATGTAATCCCAGGTCTCTTTTTCATTTCTTGACGCTTTCAAGATTGGTTTTAAGTTTTTTAATTTTATCGTTATCATTACTGTTGTTACGTTGATAATGTTTATGATATCAAAGGATACCTTTCGTCTAAGCTTCTTGAACAAAGATTTTCTGGACAAAGATTTGAAAGTATGTTCACATTTGTTTTAGATAAATGTTTCATAAGACTTGACGGAGGGATGCCTGCCTTTTTACTAAAGGATATATGGTAGGCAGCGAAGGCTCCCAAGTTGAGGAGCTGCCTCTTTTATTTCAAACACGATTCAACCTAGCTGATTGGCTGGGTGAGCTTGTGTCTACATATCACCCTGTCGGTTACTTATGTTTGCTTCGACGGTAGTTGAATCTGTAGAGGAAGAGGTTTCTTATAATAATTCTTATCATGTATTCCTTTTATCTGGATATATATTACTTCACGAACTGAGAATTTGTTCTACAAACGGGATGATTTGAGCACGATATTCATTCTTCACTCCATGTGGCTTAAACAAAGGAATACACAAAAGTGTTGAAGCAATATTAGAAAAGACCTAGCAAGGAACTTTTATAGCATTGCTTTAGTACTTCTGATTATGACCGTGTCTAAGAGCCTAGTTTTAGTGTTGAAATAGCTCGATTGCGCAGTAAGAATCATGCGGAAGATACGCTCAAACAAGCAAGGTTAGTGAAGGTGTATTTCACATGATGATGGCCATTACTTTAAAACAATTGGATGCCATAAACATCCGGCGGGGAGTTCATTTTTCTCGGTAACCTAGAGTGGAGTTTGATGTAACCCGTATTTTTTAAGGGTGGGGGATATTGTTTCTATAATGACAATCATCGTTTCTACACTGTTGTTATTTGTACATACATTTATCACCGTTAATAATAATAATAATAATAATAATAATAATAATAATATTATTATTATTATTATTATTATTATTATTATTATTATTATTATTATTGTGTATATTTTTGCATACTTGATTTCGGCGTGAAGCTTTATCTTCTCAAATCCCTACCAACTTCCTCAGTGTTTTGTCTGAAACCATCAGAGCCGTGGTTTCTACGATTCCAGCTCCTCTTCGAATTACCAATTATTATTGACTCTCCCGTCGATTTCGACGTGTGTGCGTCTAACTCAAACTGCCACACAAAGAATTGTTTAGAGTGGTGAAGGCTTGTGTAGCACCATCCACACTTTTTGGAACTGCCGATAACAAACAATCGGTGCAGAAGTTCACCAGGGATCGCATGAACAGCAAACCTCAGTTATTTAACCTATAACTGGAGGAAAGGGACGGATTAATAACCTTTTCCAAGGGTACTAGTGCGTAAGTGAATGGAGAGTGTTAAAACTGGAATTGGAACTCGTCTCACCGATTTCACTTTCGAAGCCGACATCCACCGCACCACAGCGCACATCCGTCAATAAACGCTTACAGCACCTGGTATTCCCAAGCAGTCAGCCATCTAAGTACTGAGCAGGCTCAACGTTGCTTAACTTTGGTGATTGAGCGGGAACTGGTGTATTCAACGTGATATGACCGGAATAATAATAATAATAATAATAATAATAATAATAATAATAATAATTATTATTATTATTATTATTATTATTATTATTATTATGTCATTTTTTCATCATATTTCGATTTCTGCTTTGGTCTCACTACCAACCAAGTCTGCGGGGAGACCTAAGGCAGGTAGTGGCGTGTTGTTATGGCTCCATTTCATGTTTTCTATCTTCCCTATCATCTCCAGCATTACATAGATAAAGCTTTCCTTAGTGTGTGGGCTGTACTTAATAAGACAATTTTTTGTATATCTCTTAAGCTGGGGTTTCCAGGGATTCTTTCAATGTGTTGTTTTGTTCCATTTTTTATCATTCCAAGTGCACCTAATATCACTGGCACAACTCTTCTTTTCAATTTCCACATTTTTTCTATTTCAATTTCCAGGTCTTTATATTTTGACAGTTTTTCAAATTCCTTGATTGCTATGTTACAATCCGCTGGACAAGCCATATCAATTAATAGACAAGTTTTCTCTTTCTGGTTTTTAACAATAATGTCTGGCCTGTTTGCTTCAATTTTTCTGTCTGTGTAGATGGTGTAATCCCATAGAATGGTTACATCTTCTATTTCTGTAACCGGTGCTGGATGATGTTCATACCAGTGTTTGTTTACAGTTTTTCCATAATGTTTGCACATTGCCCAATGTAAATATTGCCCAACTCTATCGTGGCGATTTTTATATTCGTTTGGGGCAAGCATAGAACAGCCTGAGATTAGGTGGTCTATTGTTTCTTGGTGTTTATCACAAAACCTGCATTTTGGATCCATATTATTATGCATAATATTTGCCTGAAAGTTTCTCGTGAAAAGACTTTGGTATAAATGGATATTGGCCATGCAGAGGTTTGTCCTGCCAGCGCTGTTTTATCTTTTCAAGAGCTTTATCTTTGGCTTTCATTTTCATATTTTTTGCCGCAATAGTTGGTTCTTGGCTACTGTTTTGCTTTTCTACAGAATCTACTAACTGTAAATCTTGTTTGAATTTACTGCCTTCTTTTATTATTGAATATTTTTTCTTCCTTTCTTCATGTTGCCTTACTAATTGTATCATCCAATCCTTTGTTGTTTCTATGTATGTTAGTAAGCCAATAGTTGTTGTCTTGTATGACAATTCCAGCTGAATAAGAACCCTTCCACCTTCTTTACGGGGTATGTATAGACGGTCTACATCAGCCTTTGGATGATGCATCTTATGCTTAGAGAGAAGCTTTCTTGTTTTAGCATCTATTCGCCTGATGTCGTTTAGAGTCCAGTTTAAGATGTTGAAGCTATATTGGACAACTGGGATTGCAAGGCTATTAATGGCCATAACTCTATTCTGTGAATTTATTATTATTATTTATTATTATTATAATTATTATTTATTTATTATTATTATTCTGTGAATTTATTATTATTATTATTATTATTATGTCATTTTTCATCATATTTCGATTTCTGCTTTGGTCTCACTACCAACCAAGTCTGCGGGGAGACCTAAGGCAGGTAGTGGCGTGTTGTTATGACTCCATTTCATGTTTTTCTATCTTCCCTATCATCCCCAGCATTACATAGATAAAGTTTTCCTTAGTGTGTGGGCTGTACTTAATAAGACAATTTTTTGTATATCTCTTAAGCTGGGGTTTCCAGGGATTCTTTCAATGTGTTGTTTTGTTCCATTTTTTATCATTCCAAGTGCACCTACTATCACTGGCACAACTCTTGTTTTCAATTTCCACATTTTTTCTATTTCAATTTCCAGGTCTTTATATTTTGACAGTTTTTCAAATTCCTTGATTGCTATGTTACAATCCGCTGGACAAGCCATATCAATTAATAGACAAGTTTTCTCCATGTCATTTTTCATCATATTGCAATTTCTGCTATGGTCGCACTACCTAGCAAGTCTGCGGGAAGACTTAAGTCAGGTCGTGGTGTGTCATTATGCTCTATTTTATGTTCCTTTTATCTCCCCTATCACCCCTAGCGTTGCATAGACAAAGTTCTCCTTAGGTCTTTATATTGACAGTTTTTCGAATTCCTTGGTTGCTATATTACAATCCGCTAGACAAGCCATATCAATTAATAGGCAAGTTTTTTCTTACTGGTTTTTAACAATAATGTCTGGCATATTTGCTTCAATTTTTCTGTCTGTGTAGATGGTGTGATAATATAGAATGGTGACATCTTCAGTTTCTCTATCGTGACACTTTTTATATTCATTTGGGGTAAGTACAGAACATCCTGAGATTAGATGGTCTGTTGTTTCTTGGTGTTTATCACAGAACCTTTATTTTGGATCAACATTATTATGTATAATATTTGCCTGAAAGTTCCTAGTGAAATGACTTTGGTCTTGCGCTACAAGAATAAAGCCTTTAATCCAGATGCACGTAACCATCGATGAGTATTAACTTTATCAAGATTGGATTTATTGGCACGTTCTGCATATTGGTCATGCAGAGGTTTGCCTTGCCAGGGTTGTTTCATCTGTTCAAGAGCTTTATCTTTGGCTTTCATTTTCATATTTTTGCCGCAATAGTTGGTTCTTGGCTTCTGTTTGCTTTTCTACAGAATCTACTAAATGTACATCTTGTTTGTTTTTACTGCCTTCTTTTATTATTGATTTTTTTTCTTTCTGTTTTCATGTTTTTTGACTAATTGTATCATCCTGTCTTTTGTTGTTTCTATGTATGTTAGTAAGCCAATAGTAGCTGTCTTGTATGACAATTCCAGCTGAATAAAACCTCTTCCACCTTCTTTACGGGGTATGTATAGACGGTCTACATCAGCCTTTGGATGATGCATCTTCTTTCTTCTTTTAGACGCTTTCTTCTTTTAGAATCCATTCGCCTGATGTCGTTTAGAGTCCAGTTTAATGTGTTGAAACTATATTGGACAACTGGGATTGCAAGGCTATTAATGGCCATACTTCTGTTCTGAGAATTCAATTTAGTTTTTAATATCAGTCATAGCCTTCTATGGTACTCTTTACGGACTATTTCTTTCATTTTTTAAGGTGAATTTTTTCACTCTCATTTACACCTAGGTATTTATAAGCTTCTTCTGGCTTTCATTCTTTTATTGTTACAGCAGGGTCTAAGCTAATTGAGGATGTTTGTTGTAGCGATCAACGTAAAATTGTAGCTTTAGCACATTTATTCAAATTGAATTTCATTCCAATGTCTTCCCTGAAGCATTTTACAGTTTGGAGAAGACCTTCCAGCTCGTTATCGTTCTTAGCATACAACTTTAAGTCATCCATGTAAAATAGATGGCTTATTTCTTTTGGGCTATTTTATAACCACATTCTGCCTTGTTAAGTTGACTGATTAGTGCTATTAATGATATGCAGAATAGTAATGGAGACAAAGAGTCACCCTGAAATGTACCTCTTTTGATGTTTATTTCACCAGACTTATAGGTTTCATTTATATGATTGAGGTAAAGGGTTGTTTTTCATATCGACATGCATTGTTTGATGAAATTGATGATGACGGGTGATATCTTGTATATATTTAAAGTTTTTAAGATCCAGGAATGTGGTACACTATCGAATACCTTACGATAATCTATCCAGGCAGTACTAAGATTTTTGTTTGCATTGTAGCAGTTTTCCAGAATCATTCTGTTAATAAGCAATTGGTCTTTACATCCGTAACAGCCACGTTTGAACACTTTCTGTTCAAACGGTAATATGTCATTTCTTTCCAAGAAAAAATATGTCTGTTTTTTTTAAATAGATGTTAATAGTTTGTATGTTGTTGGAAAGCATGTAATTGGTCTGTAGTTTTTCGCGTTCTTTGTGTCACTATTCTTGGGTAGAAGAAATGTAATTCCTTTGGTCATCCATGCAGGAATTTTAGTGAGAGCTTTAACCATTTCTTCAAATCCTTTGGCTAGTTTTTCTGTGCTGTATTTAATTAATATAACCACAAGTTAGGAATTTTATCTATACCTGGATATTTCCAATTGTGTGCTTTTTTCAATGCACATTTAACATCCTTTTCTGTGATTCCAGCCTATGTCTGTTCTGGTTTATTTTTTATTCGTTCTATCTCTTGTGCAATCCAATCTACTTCTTTGTTATCTTCTTTAGGGCAAGCCCATATTTTCCCCAGAACTGTATAACTTCTTCCATTTGGGGGGGGTGGGCTGTCACTTCAATTCTTTTTTTACCTATTTCCCTGTAAAATTTCTTTGCATCGGTTTGAAAAATCTTTTGTCTCGAGAATTTTGATCTTGTCTCATAGCGTCTTATTCTTTGAGCCTTCAGTTGTATTGTTTGCTTTATTTTTTCCTTAGTTGATAGGACTTCATTTTCTTTTCTAATGTATTTTCTTTAGACTCTTCTGCCTTTTCTGGTTCATGCATTTATTCCTCTTGTCAGTTCATAGGGTACTGATAGTTCACTTCTAAGTTGTTCGATTTATTTTTCTATTTTTCTTTTCCAAGGTGGATCTTCATGTCTGCGAGACTGCCTTGTTTTTAATTTGATGTTCAATGTTTTTGTTGTTGCTATTGCTGATGCATATATTGCTTCATTGAGATTTATATAAGTGTCTTCATCATCCAAAATTGATTTGAGTGCTCCATTGTAGAGCTTAATACTTTCGAGGTTATGCTTTGTTGGTTGTAATTTTGGGAGCTGTTCTCGTTCCTCTATTGCAATATTTTCTTCTTGACTTATATGGTTCTTGATTTCTTCCTTGGCTTCATGTATACTGTTCTTGTTTTCCGTAAATTAATTCTGTTCAATGTGTTTTGAACTCGTTTTATTGCTGTCTTGTAACTGACTCAGATCACAACTTTCCATCACTTCTAAACTTACAGCATTATCTTCACAGTGATTTGTGTGTGTCAAGGTTTCTACATTATGACCTGTGACTTGTTTGATGTTACTACTTTTTATTTCTGATTCTGTTTCCTTTTCATATTTTGTTGATTTCTCTATTCTGGTTGCAATTCTTTTTATTTCATTATTTTCAACCTCTGTCAATCGGTTATTTCTTCGTACATTGGTTAATTTATTTTTGTCAATGTACTTTCTATTTGTTTGTCTAACCTTTTCTCGCTAAATTTCATATGTTTGGCGAGTGATGTTTTTTGAGGTTTGAGTAACGCTTCATGAAATGCAGTCATAACGACTTTTTACTCCTCACGAGACGATTTTAATTTTTTTGTTTCTTTAAATATACGGTTATAGATCTAGCTGAAGAATTTTCAGGGCCATCATTAGGATTATCCTGGTTGTGGGGACCTAAAAATTGATTCTTAATATAGGAGTTTGTTCCTATGGCAGATTTTTCGACCTCAGGTAGGTTCCCTCCTGAAGGACGGGCTCCCTGTTTATCCACTGGAAAAGCCATATTGGACTTTTTATTTCTATTTGTATTTCTCATATTTTCCCACGAGTTACGTACGGGTCCAAAAGTCCACCCAAAGTTGCCCGGCACGTTGGGTAACGGTCTTTTACAAACAGGATCCCGAAGCCTGTAGGGGATCGTTTGTGACCTCATAACGCAGAAGCCATTCACTCCTCGGCACGATTAACATCTTGGGTTGCGGGTTGTTTTTCGGAGTTTTCCTTCTCCTAAATGGCTGCCAAGCGACAGCTGACAGAGACGCGAATGGAATTCAAAGAGAAAGACGCTGGTTTAAAAAAAAAATTGCTCGTAGCAGCCGCTCAACAAAACAAAACATCACTACACTAGAGTATTTTGTTTTAAAAAAATTGTTACTACTATCACTAGTCCTTGTAACAAAAATAATTGTTAAAAAAAATAATGGAAAAGAAAAAGTTGACATACGTTTAAGTTTATTAGATTTAAAATATAATAATTTGTTCGTCCACTGTATATTCAGCTACTTTTTCATTAAAGTCATCGAAAATAGGGTTATCAAAATAAAATAAATTAAATTAGATAAGTAAGTAAAATGAATCAATAAATAAATAAATAAATAAATACGTATTCTTTCTAAAAAAAGAATATCGTAGAAATTATAATCAAACTGTTTTCATCGTATTTTTTCTCTTGTCTTGTTTATTGTTTTAAGAAAATTATAATATTTTTAAAACATTATTTCGAAATATCGACAACTAAGGGAAATATGAATAAGAAAACTGATGATTCTGTTTATTTTAATCATTTAAAGAAGAAACAGATAAATTAAATAATATATAAAGAAAAATCCATGTTTATGTTAAAACAGAACAGAAATTCATAAAGAAAAAGTTTAAAGAGAAAGACGCTAGTTAAAAACAAAAAAAAATAACAGCCGCTCAACAGAAAAAAAACATCACTACACTTAGAGAGTATTTTGTTAAAAGAAAAAAAAATTGTTATACTATCACTTTACATCATTTTGTTTTGTAACAAAAATAATTGTTAAGATAAAATAAAAAAATAAAATCAAAATTTAATGGAAAAGAAACAGTTGACAAACGTTTGAGTTTATTAATGCCGTGAAATTTGAAAATAATAATTTGTTCGCCCACTGTATATTCTGTTATTCTTTCATTAAAGAAGTCGAAAATAAGGTTATCGAAAAATAAATTAATAAATAAAATGAATGAATAAATAAAAATAAATAAATACGTATTCTTTCTTAGAAAGAATATCGTAGAAATTGTATCAAGCTGCTTTTAGTGTTTTTCATCATATTTTGTCTGTTGTCTTGTTTTACTTTTGTTTTTATGAAAGATTATCATAGTTTAAAAAACTATTTCTAAATATAGACAACTAAGGAAAATATGAATAATAAGAAAACTTGTTGATGAATCTATTAGTATCATTTAAAGAAGAAACGGATAAATTAAATAATATATGAAGAAAAATTCATGTTTACGTTTAAAATAGTAAAATATAAATTTCATTAGAAAAAAAAAACGTTACGTTTTCAGGAGCCTCAGAAAATCACGTCATTTTCGTTGTAATTCTAATCGCGTTTTTATTATTATTATTATTATTATTATTATTATTATTATTATTATTATTATCTGATATAATATTGAATATTACGACCAGTTTATGATGATCGTATCTCAACTCTTATCCGCAGCTTAGGTCCAAACCCCTTTCCTCAGCACATGAGCTGTTCCCAGTAGCGTTACCATCTACCCCTTCCGCTGCAATGATGACAGGATGCGGGCGAAAATTTCCAAGATATATCGCTCTGCCTCACAAGATGTTTTCTGAAAATCTGGCATCATTGATTAATAATGCATTATCATTATTGTTGTTGTTGTTGTTGTTGTTGTTGTTGTATTTCGTTTTGAATTCCTCGGTAACTCGTCAGGTGAGCAGCCGGTAGGAACTGTGAATCACAGTTCCTACCGGCTGCTAAGTGGCACAATACTTACTTCAGCCCATTAGATGTTCCACGCAGTCCTGCCACCTGCTTAATCTCAAGAACGGTTATCGTTGTTGTTGTTATTATTATTATTATTATTATTAATGAACTCTCGTACCAAATACTGGCCGATAGTCTTTACTGGTGATAGCACGTTTTCTCAGTACTACAAATCTCTTCTCAGGATAATATCATGTGGGCGGTTTCGATCTTTCCCCGGACCTCTAGTTCTTCCAGCCTCTTTCTTTGGCTCTTTTGCGTTTTTTCCTAATTCTTCGACTACGATTCGTAATACTACCACTTTAGTGTTCCTATTTTTTTCTACTAAATTCTCTGTCAAGATAGAAATATTTGTCCTACCTTTCACTTCCGTTCTGTATTTGATGTGGACCGGTGATGGGACCAGGAAATGATAACTCGAAACACGGTGGTAAGGTTAACATATATCAAGCCAAAAATAGATAATATATGTATATATATAAATCGATACCAGGAAATCAAAATTTGACTTACATCCATTCATTTTTCTTCCAGTCTACGGTTTCGCTTTAACTGGAAACAACTATTGCTTTTTAGTCTTTTGTGCCAACGTCCAAAGAGTCTGAGCTCCAGGACCATGGATTAGTTTTAAAGCTTTCATTACACCCGAGCAACGCCGGGATATACTGCTAGTTATTCATAATTCGATTTCTGCTATGGTCGCACTGCCTACCATGTCTGCAGAAAGCCCTAAGGCAAGTCGTGGTGTATTGTTATAGCTCCATTTCATGTTTTTTCTATCCCCCCTATCATCCCTATCGTTACTTAGAAAAGGTTCTCCTTAGTGTACTTAACAAGACAATTTTTTGTATATCTCTTAAGCTGGGGTTTCCAGGGATTCTTTCGATGTTTTGTTTTGTTTCATATTATTATTATTATTGTTATTGTTATTATATCCTTTTCATCATATTTCGATCTCTGCTATGGTCACACTACCTACCAAGTCTGTAGAAAGACCTAAAGCAACTAGTGTTTTTTTATTGTGGCTACATTTCATTTATTTTTCTATCTCCCATAAAATCACTAGCGTTACATGGACAAAGTGCTTCATAATGTGTAAGCTTTACTTAATCAAGACAATCTTTTGTAAATCGCTTAAGCTGGAATTTCCAGTGATATTTTCGATGTGTTGGCTTGTTCCTTTTTTTTATCATTACAAACACACCTACTGTCACTAGTACTATTCTTGTTTTTAATTTCCACATTTTTTCTTTTTTCATTTCCAGGACTTTATACTTTGAAATTCCTTAGTTGCTATGTTACAATCCGCCGAACAAGCCATTTGAATTAGTAGGCAATTTTTCTTTTCGTCTTTTAAAAATAATGTCTACCCTATTTGTTTCGATTTTCTTGTTTGTGTAGATAATGTTATCTCATAAAATGTTTACGACTTCTATTTCGGTGACCGGTGCTTGGTGATGTTTATACCAGTGTCTGTTTATATATTTTCTAAAGTGTTTTTATATATTTTCCTAAATGTTTACACATTGTCTAATGTAAATATTGCCCAAAAATATCGTAACGATATTATGATTATTGTTATTATTATTATTTTATCGAAAAGTGAAAGTTGAGAATATATTAAGGGTCGGGGCAACACGCTTCATCCAATTTTAAATATTCTTTTAGTTTCTAAAATATTAATGTATTTTGTAGGCTTGTACCTTCTTTTTTCTGTAAAATATTTGAAAATGTGCGAATCTATTCGCAGATGTGCGTTGTGGTGCAACAACAAATTGGGAAGCCGAGTTCGAATTCCAGTTGAATTCCTTGCATTCACTCAAGCGCAAATACCCTTAGGAAATGTATTAATCAGTCACTTACCTCCAGTTACTGGCAACCAGTCTACCGCAGAAAGCAATGGCAACCTACAGCGGGATAATCTTCTGCCCAGTCAGTCATGTCTCTTTCGAGACAGGATTACCCAAAGCGTGTATCACCTGTAGCACTCAATCGACTTGAAAATCATTTGTTTTAGAAGTGATCCAAGTATTTGAATGGATGTAGACATAACATCATCATCATTATCAATATTTTTTATACTCCCACTTTATTGTATCCACATCTCATTCCGAGTTCAAACCAGAGATCAAAAGTCAGAAACGGCCCCATACCACTGATATTGGGGGGGGGGGGGGTATTTTTTTGTAAAAAAAAAAAGAAAAGAAAAATCTGATAGCAAAGACATTTTACATAAATAAAAGTTCTTCGTAACCTTTGAGCTGTACTTGTGAGTAAAATTTTTGTATACCTTAAAAGCATAAACTACCAGTAATTACTTCAATTGGTCTATCGGCATCTTTTCCAATCAACTGAGGCCTCCAACTACAACTGAAATTATTGATGACCTCATGTGCCATATTATTATTATTATTATTATTATTATTATTATTATTATTATTATTATTTCTTCTTCTTGTTTTCAACCGAAAACTTTTTATTGTGGATGTTCTCCATCAATTCGTAGGACAAAGAGCCCTTTTCATGGAATATTTGCAGTGCCAAGCAATGCAAACTTCTGAATCGATAGGATACGAGAATTTATATCTATTTTAGAACTTAGTTCAGTGGTACAGACCCCAACGCCTCTGATAACCGTGATAAGAGTCGCCTGAACAGTCGCACATTCTGTTAACTTCAATATGCTTTTCGGTGTATTTCTCAAGCTTGTTGATATCCTAGAGCTTTCATCGGGATCAGCCGCATCGACAAGGTTACATTTTCTTCTTCTTCTTCTTCTTCGTTGTCGTCATCTTCTTCTTCTTCTTCTTCTTCTTATTATTATTATTATTAGTAGTAGTAGTAGTAGTATAATTATTTAAACAGAAATAACGAAAAGAACCCCTACCACAGTACTATGAGTAATAATCATATGTGGTCGTTTAATTATAGTTACTTGATTTTTTTTTGTTAGCAATATCTTGTTTGGCCAAGTTACTTGACTTCATGACATGTCATCCTTTATTATGTCATTTATTGCCAAATATTTTACGTGGTACCCTGTGAGGATCGACATCACTACTCAGTAAAAATGATCACCAAGATTAGACACGCTAACCATTACCCCACGCTGTGGCGTCGTATTGTCTAGCAGATTCGGTTTCAATTATTTGGTAGTAATTATTATCAATACTACAATTCTTCTTCTATGTGCCCTGTCCCTTCAGAGCGTAGGCGATCATGGCTCTCCACGTCTCCCTATCCCTTGTGGCTCTTAGTATGTTTGCTCCTGTTGCTCCTGGCAACCCCCGTTCCGTCATCCACCTGATCAGGCCCTGCAACAATTAGTATTATCATTTTAATACATAGAAGATATAATAAAGATTTTACCATATTGTAGTAGTAAGGAATATTGCATCTGACACGCTGTTTGGTGTTGTTATTATTTTGTGCTCGCTTAGTTTAAAACGATGTATATACTAACTTTTGCATCAATATGAATGATCATATATATATATATATATATATATATATATATATATATATATATATATATATATATATATATATATATATATATATATATATATATATATATATATATATATATATATATATATATATATATATATATATATATATATATATATATATATATATATATATATATATATATATATATATATATATATATATATATATATATATATATATATATATATATATATATATATATATATATATATATATTATATATATATATATATATATATATATATATATATATATATATATATATATATATATATATATATATATATATATATATATATATATATATATATATATATATATATATATATATATATATATATATATATATATATATATATATATATATATATATATATATATATATATATATATATATATATATATATATATATATATATATATATATATATATATATATATATATATATATATATATATATATATATATATATATATATATATATATATATATATATATATATATATATATATATATATATATATATATATATATATATATATATATATATATATATATATATATATATATATATATATATATATATATATATATATATATATATATATATATATATATATATATATATATATATATATATATATATATATATATATATATATATATATATATATATATATATATATATATATATATATATATATATATATATATATATATATATATATATATATATATATATATATATATATATATATATATATATATATATATATATATATATATATATATATATATATATATATATATATATATATATATATATGATCATATATCAAATATGATCAAATGAAATTCAGTTATTATCATTGTGTGTGATATTATCTTGACGGGAGTAATTTCAAGTAATTAATAACTTAATCCCTTCTGGAGTATATAAGTACCAAAACACACTGTAGGAGAGTTATCTATGTACACTACTAGTCATAATTATTAGACCACCCCAGTGTTTTAAAATACGATGTATTTCATACTATTTTTTAGTATTTATTGCCAAGTAAATAATTGTAAATGAAAATAGAATGATTCTTTTGTTAATACTGCACTATTATACGTTCATCAAATGAATTTATAAATATTTATTAATTACCTATATTGCAGTTTCATCAATGAAAGAATGAAGAAAATTTATGGTGATTTTGACGAGTTCATTTTGCTTCCTTGCCTTGCAAAATTTTGCAAAGTAATAATAACAAAAGAACCATTCTATTTTCATTTGACAATAAATACTAACAATAGTATGAAATACATCATTTCTTTAAAAAAAAAACTGGGGTCGCCTAATAATTATAGCCGGTAGTGTACATTTAGGACATTTCGTTTAGATGGAAAGGTTTTAGTGGTTGATAGGCGCAGTTCTGCACTTATGTACCTCCGAGATGCTGATGGTTCAGGAATTGCACGCAAATGATTTCTTCTTTCTCATACACAATGCTCTTATCTCCAAATCGATAATCGTAGTTTTAAGTTTCTACATTTTTGTTACCTCAATTTCAGGTCATTAATTGTTGCAACTCTTTAGTAATAACTGAAACAGAGGTTTGGAATAATAGTACATCAACAAATACAAGACACGCACGCTGCGTGTAGTAGATATACAGCTAGTGAACTGCGACTTAGTATCATCACTATCTGTATTTATCTACGTCCCCACATAGGCGAAATGCGACACAAGACCATTTTTAAAGTGATGTCTCCGAGCCCTTAATTTCAGCCAATAAGACCCGTTGACCCTGCGAAAGGCCGGGTCAGAACTACTGTTGATTTTTCCCAAACGAGGCGCTACCCTTTGGTGGAATACCGTCTGAATTCCTCCTGCCCATAGGCAGTGAGGAAGACAGAGATCGATAACTGCTAGTCAGTATAATCATTCTGTATTTATCTGCCGCCACACATATGGGTAATGCGACACAAAGTCATTTTAAAGTAAGGTCTCCGAGCCCTTAAGTTCGGTCAAAAATAACCCATTGACCCTGCACAAGGCCGGGTCAGTGATACTGTTGATTTTCCCCAGACGAAACTCTACCCTTCGGCGGAGCCTCGTCTGGGTTCTTCCAGCCCATAGGCAATGAAGACGACAGAGAGCGATGACTGCTCGTCAGTATACTCACTCTCCTCTCCTCCTCAATAGTCTCAACGTATTTTAGAGGATAAGAACATAATATTAGTATATATAGGTAAGTATGCAACGTTGACAGATTTTTACTTTTTTTTTTTTAGAAACATTGGAATTCTGTGAACCAGCCATATCAGTTAGATAGTAGGTTCCTGTTTTGAAATATTTTATGTTAATGTTTGGTGTATTTGAATCAATTTCCCTGTCGGTGATGATTGAGAAATTTTGCAGTACAGTCACTCTATCTCATTTTGTGACATCATTTGGGTTGCGTTTGTACAATATATCCGGGACTACAGTTCGATAGTTTGAACGGATATGCCAATGATTATACTGTCCTAGCCTGTCATGTCTAATAAACTATTATTATTATTATTATGTCATTTTTCATTATAAATCAATTTCTGCTATGGTCGCACTACCTGCCAGATCTGCAGGAAGATCTAAGGCAGAAGTGGTGTGTTGTTATGGATCCATTTCATTTTTTTTTCCTATCTCCTTAACATCCTTAGCATTACATAGACAAAGTTCTCCTTAGTGTAGGGGCTGTACTTAACAAGATATTCTTTTTATTATTAATCTTATTTTTCTTCTTATTATTTTTCTTCTTCTTCTTCTTCTTCTTCTTCTTATTATTATTATTATTATTATTATTATTATTATTATTATTAGAATGACTGATTTGATGTTTGATACAATATTTTACCAAGTCTTTTAGACTTCGATTAAAGTAAGTTTTTTTAATTTTTTCTCTTTTGAGTATCGTAAATTGAGAAATTATGCTTTTGCGAACGGTTCTGATGAACACAATACTTTTTTCATCTAAATATCAAGGGGTCTTCTGGTAGTTTCTTAAAATGCATGCTAGTATTCTTTTTAATTATTCTTAGTGTTTGAATCATCTATTATTTAAGCATATGCAAAACATTTTAGACGAATATGTTTCTATGTGCGTACCTCTGATGGTCGATCCTTACCGTGACAGAGAGACTTGCATGACCCAATCACTCTGAGAGCGATGGCGTCGAGGGTTCTAAACTTCTGGCAGGGCCACCCTTGGCTGCAAGTTTAAAGACGAGGATCTAGACGAAGAGCAACCAAATCCAAAGACCCTTATAATGAAACAAGCGGTAACGTTTACAACAAGTCTCAAGAAAAGAATAGGAGGGCTATGGATGACGGACATGCTACAGAAGGCACGATTAAAACAGAGGCAGTAGCAATCCGTTACAATTTCGTAACTGCATTCTGTATGTCTCATTCCATATGTGTCGAGAAAGAAGGCCATGGAATTAAATGCGTGAGTCATTTTCTAGTAAGCTGAGGTCTACTTTTAAAAATATTCACGAAATCGGCACTTCTTTCAACTCTGATTTTCTTTCACTTCTAACCAAATTTTGCTAAGCCAAACGCTGGTTGGAAATGGATGAGAGGACAGATTTTAGTGAAACTGGAAGCTTATAATTTTGAACCTGCACGTTTTAGTCATCAACGCCGGAACCGATCAGGAATGAATAAATTAAATTCTTGGATACGAGATAAAACCTCCGACGATAACTGTTTGTATTTAAATGCCTCATTCTTGCAATTTTCGATTTGTAGGTCCTTATAATTTGAAAGTTTGACAAATTCATTTACTATGAGATATTGTTTTCAGATGGGATGGCTAAGTCAGTATTATTATCATTATTATCATTGTACAGACATTATTATTGTGTTGTCATTTTTCATGATATTTCGATTACTGCTATGGTCTCACTACCTACCAAATCTGCGGGAAGATCTATAGCAGGTCGTGGTGTTTTGTTATGGCTCCATTTCATGTTTTTTCTATTTCCCCTAACATCCTTAGCGTTTATTATTATTATTATTATTATTATTATTATAAATATAATTATAAAACATAACAATGGATCTCTTAATACATTTTCCTTATAATGTATTACTAATGGTTGTTATATCATCGTGCAAATGAAATAAATATGAAAATCTCTATTTAAAGTAAAAGTTTAACAAAAACACTTTTTTCACAAAATTATCGAAATGGGGCGATATCATTTTTTTCTTTTCCCACTTATTCATTTTATTGCTTTCTTTCTCATTCATTCATTTTCTTTCTCAAACAGTCTTCTTTACTTTCTTTTCTTCCTTAATTCCTTCCTTCCTTCCTTAATTCCTTCCTTCCTTCCTTCCTTCCTTCCTTCCTTCCTTAATTCCTTCCTTCTTTCTGATCTCACAACAAAAAAGTATGATTGTCGATGGAAGTCAGTTGCGATTTCTTTTCTTGGAAAGAAGGGAAAAATAACATGAAATATTTATCAATATTTCCCAAACTATTTTATTATATATATTTTTTTCATTTGCTCGTAGTTTTCAGCGTGTAGACCGTTCGTAATCACAACATTCAAAAAGTTTAAGAAATAAAATTACCTAACAGTAATGGCTACCATCATTACCAGATGTCGCTGCTAACGTACATTTCTTTAGCTGAGCAAACATTAATACAGCTGCAATTATATATATATATATATATACATATATACATATATATTTATATATATATATATATATATATATATATATATATATATATATATATATATATTGCCTCGTAGTTTGATGTATGGATTGTATTGATTGTTCCACATTTGCGCAAATCATCTTGTAACTGGGGAACATTGCTTTTATATGTATTGATTTTTTTGTTGATGTGTAATGCCAATTACTTGTCCTGTTAATAAATTAACATGTATATTCGAATTAAATTTGGGTTTTTATTTAGATACTGGACAAATCATTTGTTTTTGTCTACATTTCTGAGATGAAGCATATACATTATTTACATCGTCCTTATCTTGATTGTCATATACACGAGGTTTCGGCTGTTGTACGCCCCGATCTTCTTCAGGTGACTGGAATTTAGAACCTAGCCTTTTATTTCGATATAAAGAGTTTGTGATAGTAGTGGCGAACAAAAACCTAGTGAGTTGAGTTAAATGGAAATAGCTAAGACAAGTGGCATGACTCATGGGAGAAGAATAATTTACCCCAGTGAGTGAAAAAAAAAACGTAACCCGACAAAGGACGGAACGTACAACGAACCGTTTCGAATATGACAATAAAGATGTGGACAACATTCCGAACAATGTAAATAAACCATTTCTGTTGTAATATGCATTAATCCAACATTAATTCTTTGACCACGTTCAACATCGAAACGTTGTCGAATATTGCCAATGGCAGTTTTGTTTTTGTCTCTATATTTATCCGCTGTGATTGACTACTTTTCATCATTGAAAACAAAAAGATTCCATCTTTAGTCTTTTTTCTTTAAGCTTTCTTTCCTTAACTTCTGCAGGTGATCTTGTCGTTTCTTTTCGGCTTCTGCTGTCAGTACGATGTCAACTGAATAATCCAGCCTCTCAGTAGCAATAAAATCAGCAACGACAAGTCGAATCATTTTAATAATTTCTTAAAATTCTTTTAAATATTATAAATGTCTAATAAAACTACAAGAATATATGTATTCTCTGAAAGGGCATTACAAATGAAGAAAGACTTGTATCTATGCTTCATTGATTACGCGAAAGCATTCGACAAAATACGGCACAAAGAATTGATGGAGATGCTAGGCAACCTAGATATTTTCGGCAAAGACATGAGAATAATCAAGAATCTCTACTGGCAGCAAACGGCCTGCATACGGACACGTAACAACCTCAGTAGATACACAAAGATAGAAAAAGGCGTAAGACAAGGATGTGTCTTTTCACCGGATTTGTTCAACCTATACAGCGAGAATATTTTGAGGACCCTAGATGACACGACATGATTTGTTATTGGAGGCCACAACTTGAACAACATAAGGTATGCGGACGATACAGTGCTGATTGCGGACACGGAAAGGAAACTACGTAGCAGTGGGGAGCGACAAGAAGGGACTACAAATAAACTTTAAAAAAACTGAGTGCATGGTCATCAGCAAAAGATACAACCCAAAATGCCAAATACAGATGGGGATAACAGAATCAAACAAGTACAAGAATTTAAGTACCTAGGAAGTGTTCTAACAGGAGATGGAAAGTGTGACACGGAGATCCGAAGTCGAACAGGACGCAAAGGACGCGTTCCAGAAGATGAGCAAAATACTAACACACAGGAAGATCTCAATAGAAACGAAGAAAAGAGTGCTAGACTGCTACGTGATGTCAGTTCTTCAATACGGCAGTGAATGCTGGACAATATCATCGAAAATGAGGACAAAACTGGAAGCGGCCGAAATGTGGTTCTACAGAAGGATGCTACGGATATCGTGGACTGAGCATACAAGCAACGACGAAGTGTTAGAAAGAATGGCAACAAAAAGGAAATTGATGCTGAGCATCAGGAAGAGACAACTGAAGTTCCTGGGACATGCAATGAGGAAGGAGAGCCTGGAGAACCTGATACTGACTGGGTAGATAGAAGAAAGGAGAGACAGAGGAAGGCAGCGGATAACATATTCGCAGGGCCTGATCAGGTGGATGACGGAACGAGGGTTGCCAGGAGCAACGGGGGCAAACATACTAAGAGCCACAAGGGATAGGGAGACGTGGAGAGCCATGATCGCCTACGTCCTGAAGGGACAGGGCACATAGAAGAAGAAGATTGTTACACTAGTCCTACGAAAGATAGGTGGATTCAAGAAAGTAAGGAAGGGGTTGTTTAAACATAAAATTGTATCTTACTTGCCAAATTTGTCAAACACAACTAATCAACAAAGACTTAAACAAAACTGTTTCTGGCAATATTCGACACCGATTCGATGGTGAAATTTGCCAGATGATTCATTCCGGAATACTGGATATTACAACACAAATGATTTATTTAGTTTTGAGTATTATATTTCGTGTTACCCCTTCAAGTAGCACAAATGGCGCTTCCGACATGTGTAACTGTTTAATTTTATTATCTCCAAATTGTAATAATTTGCAGGACTGTTGCTTTTGCTAACAACTATGTATTCGGTCTTCTTGCAATTCATGTTCAGTCCTTTCTCTTCGCTTTTCTTCACTATCTTCTACAGTTCTTTTAGTTCTCATTTTTTCTGCTACCAACACTGCGTCATCTGCATAAAATCATATTTTAAGGTTTAAATATCAAGGAATTGTATAAAGACAAGTCGAATCTTCTTAATAATGTTTTAAATTCTTTGAAACATTATGAACATTTACTGGTACTCCAAGAATACATATTTTAATAAAACTATTTATTATAAATTATAGTTTAGAACATGTACATGGTCCTGGGTATGACAGCAAACCGCATCCGGCAGCAAGGCCTCTAATTGGGAGGTTGTGAGGGGCATAGAACCACCTCTTAATTGCTGTTGTTCTCAGGTCCACCGTGACCCGGAGTGGTAGCACCTGTTAGGGTCCCAACTATGGACAAATAGTTAACCTCCCAAACTGGAGTTAAAACACTATATAAAATAGACTTTTATAAAAAAAAAAAAGACATTTTTGAAGAAAAAACATTACCAACAATACATTTTTTAAGGAAAAAAAATATCGCCATAACACATTTTTGAAAGAAAAAAATATTACCAGCAATACTTTTTTAAATACGAAACTAAAATACATCTGAAAGTTTCTAAAATAAAAAAAATATAACAAATTTTTTAATCTAAATCTGACTAAACCTTCTCACTATAACCGAACATTAAAGAAATAGCATAAAACCCCACCTTTTTGGCATTAAATAACCTACGTGAATCTATTGCTTTGGAACTTCTAGAAAGTTGGCGTGGACAGATAAAAACGCGGCTCCAGACGATTAAAGACCGTTCTTGGATCTGCGCCTGTGCAGGACTCGCCGTTGGATGCATGATTTGTTAGAGTCGATTGAATCGAACCGCCGAACTTGGTAGACTCTCGTTCGAGATGCGGCAAAATCATTTGACGGAGCCTTCATAACCGATCCCGAGTGAATGCTACAACAGATATAACACACACACGAACACACACACACAGACAGACAGACACACACACACACACACACACACACACACACACACACACACAGACAGACACACACACACACACACACACACACACACACACACACACACACACACATATATATATATATATATATATATATATATTTTGGAAAGCAATCGGCGTTTAACCGTATTGATGAGCTGTGATACAGCGAAACAGATCTGTCTGCGGATGACAATATATATATATATATATATATATATATATTCATCCCAAATAAGGTGATAAAGTCACTAAGATACAAGGGGCTATTGTGAATGTAAGAGAACGAGAAATATTTTTAAAAGGAACGGAAAGCCGATTCTAAACATGGAACAAGGGAAATATATATCTGTCTGTAAATATATATATATATCTATATATATCTCACTAATACAAGAGATTGTTGTCAAGAATATCAATCATGAGTTTCTGGCAAAACTGTTCAACCGCTACCTGAAGGAGAAATGTGTTTGTGGAAGATGTCAACAGAGAAATATGGATGAGCTCTCATGCCTGTCACAATATCGACCCATTAGCCTCCTTAGTACCATCAACAAACTCTTCAAATCTATCATCAACAAGTAGGTTTTTGAATACCTCAGCAGGAACAAGATCTTGAGCGATGTATTTTGCCCTGCTAAATCCACTGCTGATGTAATAACTGTCATTACTCACAGAATCAGCAATGCGCTTGTCAATAAATTCACAGTAAGAACCATTAGATATATCGAAGGCGTTTAACAAGGTGTGTGACATCAACTACTGCAAAATTACCTTTCTAGTTACAGAATCTCCAGAAGAACTCTCTCATCAAGTCCGGCAGGTTCCTGAATGTCGCTGTTAATGAGCAATCATCAGAAGCCTATAAAATCAATGCCGGCGTTACACAAGATTATATTTTTAGATCTATTCTCTTTCTACTCTATATTAGTTACCTGCCTAAGAACATAATTAGATCATTAGTGGGTATCTATGTGGAAGAGAGAACCGTTTATAGGTACACCTCCCAAAATGTGGAAGACCAAGTCGTAGTATCCCTTCTCTCCTTTGACCTAACCCAGTTGGGTCAAAGTTAGTCGTGTAAAATCCAGTATGTCCAAAAACAAACTAATAATTCTCCACCATCAACGAGCAGACCCTGAATTTTCAATTATCATGAAGGATTGGTTATCTCTCAAGCAGGCTTTTTGTCTTGGACATCCACTTGGAGTCAAGATATCCTCAAACCTCAATAAATCCGAGTTATTGGTAAAAATTGTGGAAAACTGTTGGTTCGTTGTACCGCTACATTAAGTACCCGACTCCTCCTATTATACTCTATCTAATAGTCATGATCAAACCGAAAATAGAGTATTGCTGCTATACTTGGGATAGAGCTACTCAGTCCTTTCCTACCTACTTGATAGTGTTCCAAGGCGTCTATTTTTGCCACAGACGAATCGTTGCAAGCCTCTCGCTGTTATAATGATATTTCCATGACTCTGACGAGCTACGTTCCTACCAACTCCGACATTTAAAAATCTGTGACCCGACATGCCAAGTGCACATGTGGTATTAATCTTCACAACATTCGTTTTCCCTTAAAAACAAGTATGCTCTTGCTACAACTTCTTCCCCAGATGTACTGCGTTGTGGAACAGACTCCCAGCAAGATGGTTTCCCAATCACTACAATCTTCAGTGCTTGAAGCCTAGGGATGACCGTTATCTTTCCTGTAAAAGCCCATGAACTTCGTTTCTTGCTTTTTCTTACGCACATACAATACCACACAGTAACACTCTAACTTTGGTGCCTCTTTGGTCATGTATTAAGTGAATACTGGTATATACAAAATAGATTGTCTATGTTTCTGAGATGAGGTAGTATTTACACTATTTACATTATTCGGACTATTGTCCTCATCTTCGCTGTCATTTTTATAACGTTTTGGTCGTTGTACGCTTCGACCTTCTACAGGTGCTAGTAATTTCAAACCAAACCCTTTATAACTTTGAGAGTCAGGTTAAAGGGAAATAACTCACGACTATAAGAAATTACTTCGCACAAGCAATAGGAGTGATATACCCCAGTGATCTTAATAAAGGGTTCGGTTTGAAATTCCTAGATGCCGAAGAAGACCGTATAACATCCGAAACGTCGTAAAGATGGCAACAAAGATGAAGACAATAGTCTAAATGTAAATACTGTAAAAATATAGATGTATTCATGATAGACGCTTCATTAGCTATATCCAGAGCTGTTTTCCTTGTGTCTTCAGCCTATCTCCTTAAATCATTTGAAAAACAACCTAAGATCATCCACATTTTACATAGTAAATCTCTTTGTAATGTATCAACGGTACTTGTGAGTAGAGATTGCTGTATTTCATTAAGGATATATTAAATTAATCAATCAGAACGTTTTTCAATCAAACCACGGGATCGAACCACAAATTGATTTATTGAAGTCCTCGTGTACTAAAATTTTTAGATTTCCACTTGATACTCACAGAAGAAGAGAATACAGCAGGTGACACACCTTACAACCTTGTATGAATGGATCTTGAAAACGGGCTTAGAGGACAAATATTAGTAAGAGCTTTGATAAGAGAAAATTATAAAGAGTGGTTATCGCCCGTATCTTGAAATATAGACGATTCATAGAGGAAGAACTTGTAAACTTTAAACATAATTTCTATTAACAAACTACTTTCTACCTCTTTTTCCTATTTAGTTACGTTTAGTCTTCAACTTCTCCGATATTTTTCAAATTTCCTTTACATTCTGCCATTTAGTATTTTGCAGGACAGTAAAGTAATGGACACCTTCCTCGGATAGAGTAATCAGGGAGCACAGTTCTAATCGAGTCAAGTTCATACTAATATCCTTGGAAAAATTATGACTACATCTCCTCTCAGCAATGGTTAAATAACAGCACAGATTGGCTTCTATAGCTGGTTTAAGAGAAGTAAAAGCTCTTAATTTAAAACAAACGTTATCCAACCATATTGTAGGTCCTGCCTCTTTAAGCAAAGACGAGATAAAAGTAGCTAACTTTACCAACTAACTGCTGTCTTGTAGGTCCTGACACTTTAGGCAAAGACGAGATAGAAAAAGGTAACTCTACCAACAAACTGCTGTCTTGTCAGTCCTGCATCTGTAGGCAAAGACGAGATAAAAGAAGCTAACTCTACCAAATATCTACTGTATTGTAGGTCCCACCTCTTTGCGCAAAGACGAGCTAGAAGAAGCTAACACTACCAAATAACTGCTATCTTGTAAGCCCCGCCTCTTTAGGCAAAGACGAGCTAGAAGAAGCTAACTCTACCAAATATCTGCTGTATTGTAGGCCCCACCTCTTTGCGCAAAGACGAGCCAGAAGAAGCTAACACTACCAAATAACTGCTGTATTGTAGGCCCCACATCTTTAGGCAAAGACGAGTTAGAAAAAGCTAACTCTACCAAATATATGCTGTATTGTACGCCCCACCTCTTTCGGCAAAGACGAGATAGAAGAAGCTAACTCTACCAAATATATGCTGTATTGTAGGCCCCACATCTTTAGGCAAGCATGAGCTAGAAGAAGCTAACTCTACCAAATATATGCTGTATTGTAGGCCCCACTTCTTTAGGCAAAGACGAGATAGAAGAAGCTAACTCTACCAAATATATGCTATATTGTAGTCCCCACCTATTTAGGCAAAGACGAGCTAGAAGAAGATAACACTACCAAATAACTACTGTCTTGTAGGCCGCGCCTCTTTAGGCAAAGACGAGCTAGAAGAAGATAACTCTACCAAATATATGCTGTATTTTAGGCCCCACCTCTTTAGGCAAAGACGAGATAGCAGAAGCTAACTCTACCAACCAACTGGTGTATTGTAGGCCCCACCTCTTTAGGCAAAGACGAGATAGCAGAAGCTAACTCTACCAACCAACTGCTGTATTGTAGGCCCCACCTCTTTGCGCAAGAACGAGCTAGAAGAAGCTAACACTCCCAAATAACTGCTGTCTTGTAGGCCCCGCCTCTTTAGGCAAAGACGAGCTAGAAGAAGCTAACTCTACCAAATATATGCTGTATTTTAGGCCCCACCTCTTTAGGCAAAGAGGAGATAGCAGAAGCTAACTCTACCAACCAACTGCTGTATTGTAGGCCCCACCTCTTTGCGCAAGAACGAGCTAGAAGAAGCTAACACTCCCAAATAACTGCTGTCTTGTAGGCCCCGCCTCTTTAGGCAAAGACGAGCTAGAAGAAGCTAACTCTACCAAATATATGCTGTATTTTAGGCCCCACCTCTTTAGGCAAAGACGAGCTAGAAGAAGCTAACTCTACCAAATATATGCTGTATTTTAGGCCCCACCTCTTTAGGCAAAGACGAGATAGCAGAAGCTAACTCTACCAACCAACTGCTGTATTGTAGGCCCCACCTCTTTGCGCAAAGACGAGATAGAAGAAATTAACTCTACTAACCAACTGCTGTATTGTAGGCCCCACCTCTTTGCGCAAAGACGAGCTAGAAGAAGCTAACTCTACCAAATATATGCTGTATTGTAGGCCCCACCTCTTTAGGCAAAGACGAGATAGAAGAAGCTAACTCTACCAAATATCTGCTGAATTGTAGGCACCACCTCTTTAGACTTAGACGCGATAGAAGAAGCTAACTCTACCAACCAACTGCTGTATTGTAGGCCCCCACATCTTTGCGCAAAGACGAGCTAGAAGGAGCTAACACTACCAAATCACTGCTGTATTGTAGGCCCCACCTCTTTAGGCAAAGACAAGTTAGAAGAAGCTAACTCTACCAAATATATGCTGTATTGTAGGCCCCACCTCTTTAGGCAAAGACGAGCTAGAAGAAGATAACTCTACCAAATATATGCTGTATTTTAGGCCCCGCCTCTTTAGGCAAAGACGAGATAGCAGAAGCTAATTCTACCAACCAACTGCTGTATTGTAGGCCCCACCTCTTTAGGCAAAGACGAGCTAGAAGAAGATAACTCTACCAAATATATGCTGTATTTTAGGCCCCGCCTCTTTAGGCAAAGAGATAATAGAAGAAGATAACTCAACCAAATATATGCTGTATTTTAGGCACCACCTCTTTAGGCAAAGACGAGATAGCAGAAGCTAATTCTACCAACCAACTGCTGTATTGTAGGCCCCACCTCTTTAGGCAAAGACGAGCTAGAAGAAGATAACTCTACCAAATATATGCTGTATTTTAGGCCCCACCTCTTTAGGCAAAGACGAGATAGCAGAAGCTAATTCTACCAACCAACTGCTGTATTGTAGGCCCCACCTCTTTGCGCAAGAACGAGCTAGAAGAAGCTAACACTCCCAAATAACTGCTGTCTTGTAGGCCCTGCCTCTTTAGGCAAAGACGAGCTAGAAGAAGCTAACACTACCAAATATCTGCTGAATTGTAGGCCCCACCTCTTTAGGCAAAGACGAGATAGAAGAAAGTAACTCTACTAACCAACTGCTGTATTGTAGGCCCCACCTTTTGCGCAAAGACGAGCCAGAAGAAGCTAACTCTACCAAATATATTCTGTATAGTAGGCCCCACATCTTTAGGCAATGACAAGCTAGAAGAAGCTAACTCTACCAAATATCTGCTGTATTGTAGGCCCCACCTCTTTAGGCAAAGACGAGCTAGAAGAAGCTAACTCTACCAAATAACAGCTGTATTGTAGGCCCCACCTCTTTAGGCAAAGACGAGATAGAAGGAGCTAACTCTACCAACCAACTGCTGTATTGTATGCCCCACCTCTTTAGGCAAAGACGAGCTAGAAGAAGCTAACTCTACCAAATATATTCTGTATTGTAGGCCCCACCTCTTTAGGCAAAGACGAGCTAGAAGAAGCTAACTCTACCAAATATATTCTGTATTGTAGGCCCCACCTCTTTAGGCAAAGACGAGCTAGAAGAAGCTAACTCTACCAAATATCTGCTGAATTGTAGGCCCCACCTCTTTGCGAAAAGACGAGCTAGAAGAAGCTAACTCTACCAAATATATGCTGTATTGTAGGCCCCACCTCTTTAGGCAAAGACGAGATAGAAGAAGCTAACTCTACCAAATATATGCTGTATTTTAGGCCCCACCTCTTTAGGCAAAGACGAGCTAGAAGAAGCTAACTCTACCAAATATATGCTGTATTTTAGGCCCCACCTCTTTAGGCAAAGACGAGATAGCAGAAGCTAACTCTACCAACCAACTGCTGTATTGTAGGCCCCACCTCTTTGCGCAAAGACGAGATAGAAGAAATTAACTCTACTAACCAACTGCTGTATTGTAGGCCCCACCTCTTTGCGCAAAGACGAGCTAGAAGAAGCTAACTCTACCAAATATATGCTGTATTGTAGGCCCCACCTCTTTAGGCAAAGACGAGATAGAAGAAGCTAACTCTACCAAATATCTGCTGAATTGTAGGCCCCACCTCTTTAGACTTAGACGCGATAGAAGAAGCTAACTCTACCAACCAACTGCTGTATTGTAGGCCCCCACCTCTTTGCGCAAAGACGAGCTAGAAGGAGCTAACACTACCAAATCACTGCTGTATTGTAGGCCCCACCTCTTTAGGCAAAGACAAGTTAGAAGAAGCTAACTTTACCAAATATATGCTGTATTGTAGGCCCCACCTCTTTAGGCAAAGACGAGCTAGAAGAAGATAACTCTACCAAATATATGCTGTATTTTAGGCCCCGCCTCTTTAGGCAAAGACGAGATAGCAGAAGCTAATTCTACCAACCAACTGCTGTATTGTAGGCCCCACCTCTTTAGGCAAAGACGAGCTAGAAGAAGATAACTCTACCAAATATATGCTGTATTGTAGGCACCAACTCTTTAGGCAAAGAGATAATAGAAGAAGATAACTCAACCAAATATATGCTGTATTTTAGGCACCACCTCTTTAGGCAAAGACGAGATAGCAGAAGCTAATTCTACCAACCAACTGCTGTATTGTAGGCCCCACCTCTTTAGGCAAAGACGAGCTAGAAGAAGATAACTCTACCAAATATATGCTGTATTTTAGGCCCCACCTCTTTAGGCAAAGACGAGATAGCAGAAGCTAATTCTACCAACCAACTGCTGTATTGTAGGCCCCACCTCTTTGCGCAAGAACGAGCTAGAAGAAGCTAACACTCCCAAATAACTGCTGTCTTGTAGGCCCTGCCTCTTTAGGCAAAGACGAGCTAGAAGAAGCTAACACTACCAAATATCTGCTGAATTGTAGGCCCCACCTCTTTAGGCAAAGACGAGATAGAAGAAAGTAACTCTACTAACCAACTGCTGTATTGTAGGCCCCACCTTTTGCGCAAAGACGAGCCAGAAGAAGCTAACTCTACCAAATATATTCTGTATAGTAGGCCCCACATCTTTAGGCAATGACAAGCTAGAAGAAGCTAACTCTACCAAATATCTGCTGTATTGTAGGCCCCACATCTTTAGGCAAAGACGAGCTAGAAGAAGCTAACTCTACCAAATATATGCTGTATTGTAGGCCCCACCTCTTTAGGCAAAGACGAGATAGAAGAAGCTAACTCTACCAAATATATGCTGTATTTTAGGCCCCACCTCTTTAGGCAAAGACGAGCTAGAAGAAGCTAACTCTACCAAATATATGCTGTATTTTAGGCCCCACCTCTTTAGGCAAAGACGAGATAGCAGAAGCTAACTCTACCAAATATCTGCTGAATTGTAGGCCCCACCTCTTTAGACTTAGACGCGATAGAAGAAGCTAACTCTACCAACCAACTGCTGTATTGTAGGCCCCCACCTCTTTGCGCAAAGACGAGCTAGAAGGAGCTAACACTACCAAATCACTGCTGTATTGTAGGCCCCACCTCTTTAGGCAAAGACAAGTTAGAAGAAGCTAACTTTACCAAATATATGCTGTATTGTAGGCCCCACCTCTTTAGGCAAAGACGAGCTAGAAGAAGATAACTCTACCAAATATATGCTGTATTTTAGGCCCCGCCTCTTTAGGCAAAGACGAGATAGCAGAAGCTAATTCTACCAACCAACTGCTGTATTGTAGGCCCCACCTCTTTAGGCAAAGACGAGCTAGAAGAAGATAACTCTACCAAATATATGCTGTATTGTAGGCACCAACTCTTTAGGCAAAGAGATAATAGAAGAAGATAACTCAACCAAATATATGCTGTATTTTAGGCACCACCTCTTTAGGCAAAGACGAGATAGCAGAAGCTAATTCTACCAACCAACTGCTGTATTGTAGGCCCCACCTCTTTAGGCAAAGACGAGCTAGAAGAAGATAACTCTACCAAATATATGCTGTATTTTAGGCCCCACCTCTTTAGGCAAAGACGAGATAGCAGAAGCTAATTCTACCAACCAACTGCTGTATTGTAGGCCCCACCTCTTTGCGCAAGAACGAGCTAGAAGAAGCTAACACTCCCAAATAACTGCTGTCTTGTAGGCCCTGCCTCTTTAGGCAAAGACGAGCTAGAAGAAGCTAACACTACCAAATATCTGCTGAATTGTAGGCCCCACCTCTTTAGGCAAAGACGAGATAGAAGAAAGTAACTCTACTAACCAACTGCTGTATTGTAGGCCCCACCTTTTGCGCAAAGACGAGCCAGAAGAAGCTAACTCTACCAAATATATTCTGTATAGTAGGCCCCACATCTTTAGGCAATGACAAGCTAGAAGAAGCTAACTCTACCAAATATCTGCTGTATTGTAGGCCCCACATCTTTAGGCAAAGACGAGCTAGAAGAAGCTAACTCTACCAAATAACAGCTGTATTGTAGGCCCCACCTCTTTAGGCAAAGACGAGATAGAAGGAGCTACCTCTACCAACCAACTGCTGTATTGTATGCCCCACCTCTTTAGGCAAAGACGAGCTAGAAGAAGCTAACTCTACCAAATATATTCTGTATTGTAGGCCCCACCTCTTTAGGCAAAGACGAGCTAGAAGAAGCTAACTCTACCAAATATCTGCTGAATTGTAGGCCCCACCTCTTTGCGAAAAGACGAGCTAGAAGAAGCTAACTCTACCAAATATATGCTGTATTGTAGGCCCCACCTCTTTAGGCAAAGACGAGATAGAAGAAGCTAACTCTACCAAATATCTGCTGAATTTTAGGCCCCACCTCTTTAGGCAAAGACGAGCTAGAAGAAGCTAACTCTACCAAATATATGCTGTATTTTAGGCCCCACCTGTTTAGGCAAAGACGACATAGCAGAAGCTAACTCTACCAACCAACTGCTGTATTGTAGGCCCCACCTCTTTGCGCAAAGACGAACTAGAAGAAGATAACACTACCAAATAACTGCTGTCTTGTATTCCCCACCTCTTTAGGCAAAGACGAGCTAGAAGAAGCTAACTCTACCAAATATCTGCTGTATTTTAGGCCCCACCTCTTTAGGCAAAGACGAGATAGAAGAAGCTAACTCTACCAACCAAATGCTGTATTGTAGGCCCAACCTCTTTGCGCAAAGACGAACTAGAAGAAGCTAACACTACCAAATAACTGCTGTTTTGTAGGCCCCTACCTCTTTAGGCAAAGACGAGCTAGAAGAAGCTAACTCTACCAAATAACTGCTGTATTGTAGGCCCCACCTCTTTAGGCAAAGACGAGCTAGAAGAAGCTAACACTACCAAATAACAGCTGTATTGTAGGCCCCGCCTCTTTAGGCAAAGACGAGCTAGAAGAAGCTAACACTACCAAGTAACTGCTGTCTTGTAGGCCCCGCGTCTTTAGGCAAAGACGAGATAGAAGAAGCTAACACTAGCAAATAACTGCTGTCTTGTAGGCCCCGCCTCTTTAGGCAAAGACGAGCTAGAAGAAGCTAACACTACCAAATAACAGCTGTATTGTAGGCCCCGCCTCTTTAGGCAAAGACGAGCTAGACGAACCTAACACTACCAAGTAACTGCTGTCTTGTAGGCCCCGCGTCTTTAGGCAAAGACGAGATAGAAGAAGCTAACACTACCAAATAACAGCTGTATTGTAGGCCCCGCCTCTTTAGGCAAAGACGAGCTAGACGAACCTAACACTACCAAGTAACTGCTGTCTTGTAGGCCCCGCCTCTTTAGGCAAAGACGAGCTAGACGAAGCTAACACTACCAAATAACTGCTGTCTTGTAGTTCTCACCTCTTTAGGCAAAGACGAGCTAGAAGAAGCTAACACTACCAAATAACTGCTGTCTTGTAGGCCCCGCCTCTTTAGGCAAAGACGAGCTAGACGAAGCTAACACTACCAAATAACTGCTGTCTTGTAGTCCCCACCTCCTTAGGCAAAGACGAGCTAGAAGAAGCTAACACTACCAAATAACTGCTGTCTTGTAGGCCCCGCCTCTTTAGGCAAAGACGAGCTAGAAGAAGCTAACACTACCAAATAACAGCTGTATTGTAGGCCCCACCTCTTTAGGCAAAGACGAGCTAGAAGAAGCTAACACTACCAAATAACAGCTGTATTGTAGGCCCCGCCTCTTTAGGCAAAGACGAGCTAGAAGAAGCTAACACTACCAAATAACTGCTGTCTTGTAGTCCCCACCTCTTTAGGCAAAGACGAGCTAAAAGAAGCTAACACTACCAAATAACAGCTGTATTGTAGGCCCCGCCTCTTTAGGCAAAGACGAGCTAGAAGAAGCTAACACTACCAAATAACTGCTGTCTTGTAGTCCCCACCTCTTTAGGCAAAGACGAGCTAGAAGAAGCTACCTCTACCAAATCACTGCTGTCTTGTAGGCCCCGCCTCTTTAGGCAAAGACAGGCTAGACGAAGCTAACACTACCAAATAACTGCTGTCTTGTAGTTCTCACCTCTTTAGGCAAAGACGAGCTAGACGAAGCTAACACTACCAAATAACTGCTGTCTTGTAGTCCCCACCTCCTTAGGAAAAGACGAGCTAGAAGAAGCTAACACTCCCAAATAACTGCTGTCTTGTAGGCCCCGCCTCTTTAGGCAAAGACGAGCTAGAAGAAGCTAACACTACCAAATAACAGCTGTATTGTAGGCCCCACCTCTTTAGGCAAAGACGAGCTAGAAGAAGCTAACACTACCAAATAACAGCTGTATTGTAGGCCCCGCCTCTTTAGGCAAAGACGAGCTAGAAGAAGCTAACACTACCAAATAACTGCTGTCTTGTAGTCCCCGCCTCTTTAGGCAAAGACGAGCTAGAAGAAGCTCACTCTACCAAATCACTGCTGTCTTGTAGGCCCCGCCTCTTTAGGCAAAGACGAGCTAGAAGAAGCTAACACTACCAAATAACTGCTGTCTTGTAGTCCCCACCTCCTTAGGTAAAGACGAGCTAGAAGAAGCTAACACTACCAAATAACTGCTGTCTTGTTGTCCCCACCTCCTTAGGCAAAGACGAGCTAGAAGAAGCTAACACTACCAAATAACTGCTGTCTTGTAGTCCCCACCTCCTTAGGCAAAGACGAGCTAGAAGAAGCTAACACTACCAAATCACTGCTGTCTTGTAGGCCCCGCCTCTTTAGGCAAAGACGAGCTAGAAGAAGCTAACACTACCAAATAACAGCTGTATTGTAGGCCCCACCTCTTTAGGCAAAGACGAGATAGAAGAAGCTAACTCTACCAACCAAATGCTGTATTGTAGGCCCAACCTCTTTGCGCAAAGACGAACTAGAAGAAGCTAACACTACCAAATAACTGCTGTTTTGTAGGCCCCTACCTCTTTAGGCAAAGACGAGCTAGAAGAAGCTAACTCTACCAAATAACTGCTGTATTGTAGGCCCCACCTCTTTAGGCAAAGACGAGCTAGAAGAAGCTAACACTACCAAATAACAGCTGTATTGTAGGCCCCGCCTCTTTAGGCAAAGACGAGCTAGAAGAAGCTAACACTACCAAGTAACTGCTGTCTTGTAGGCCCCGCGTCTTTAGGCAAAGACGAGATAGAAGAAGCTAACACTAGCAAATAACTGCTGTCTTGTAGGCCCCGCCTCTTTAGGCAAAGACGAGCTAGAAGAAGCTAACACTACCAAATAACAGCTGTATTGTAGGCCCCGCCTCTTTAGGCAAAGACGAGCTAGACGAACCTAACACTACCAAGTAACTGCTGTCTTGTAGGCCCCGCGTCTTTAGGCAAAGACGAGATAGAAGAAGCTAACACTACCAAATAACAGCTGTATTGTAGGCCCCGCCTCTTTAGGCAAAGACGAGCTAGACGAACCTAACACTACCAAGTAACTGCTGTCTTGTAGGCCCCGCCTCTTTAGGCAAAGACGAGCTAGACGAAGCTAACACTACCAAATAACTGCTGTCTTGTAGTTCTCACCTCTTTAGGCAAAGACGAGCTAGAAGAAGCTAACACTACCAAATAACTGCTGTCTTGTAGGCCCCGCCTCTTTAGGCAAAGACGAGCTAGACGAAGCTAACACTACCAAATAACTGCTGTCTTGTAGTCCCCACCTCCTTAGGCAAAGACGAGCTAGAAGAAGCTAACACTACCAAATAACTGCTGTCTTGTAGGCCCCGCCTCTTTAGGCAAAGACGAGCTAGAAGAAGCTAACACTACCAAATAACAGCTGTATTGTAGGCCCCACCTCTTTAGGCAAAGACGAGCTAGAAGAAGCTAACACTACCAAATAACAGCTGTATTGTAGGCCCCGCCTCTTTAGGCAAAGACGAGCTAGAAGAAGCTAACACTACCAAATAACTGCTGTCTTGTAGTCCCCACCTCTTTAGGCAAAGACGAGCTAGAAGAAGCTAACACTACCAAATAACAGCTGTATTGTAGGCCCCGCCTCTTTAGGCAAAGACGAGCTAGAAGAAGCTAACACTACCAAATAACTGCTGTCTTGTAGTCCCCACCTCTTTAGGCAAAGACGAGCTAGAAGAAGCTAACTCTACCAAATCACTGCTGTCTTGTAGGCCCCGCCTCTTTAGGCAAAGACGAGCTAGAAGAAGCTAACTCTACCAAATCACTGCTGTCTTGTAGGCCCCGCCTCTTTAGGCAAAGACGAGCTAGAAGAAGCTAACACTACCAAATAACTGCTGTCTTGTAGTCCCCACCTCCTTAGGTAAAGACGAGCTAGAAGAAGCTAACACTACCAAATAACTGCTGTCTTGTTGTCCCCACCTCCTTAGGCAAAGACGAGCTAGAAGAAGCTAACACTACCAAATAACAGCTGTATTGTAGGCCCCGCCTCTTTAGGCAAAGACGAGCTAGAAGAAGCTAACACTACCAAATAACTGCTGTCTTGTAGTCCCCACCTCCTTAGGCAAAGACGAGCTAGAAGAAGCTAACACTACCAAATCACTGCTGTCTTGTAGGCCCCGCCTCTTTAGGCAAAGACGAGCTAGACGAAGCTAACACTACCAAATAACAGCTGTATTGTAGGCCCCACCTCTTTAGGCAAAGACGAGATAGAAGAAGCTATCTCTACCAACCAATTGCTGTATTGTAGGCCCAACCTCTTTGCGCAAAGTCGAACTAGAAGAAGCTAACACTGCCAAATAACTGCTGTCTTGTAGTCCCCACCTCTTTCGACAAAGACGAGCTAGAAGAAGCTAACTCTACCAAATATCTGCTGTATTGTAGGCCCCACCTCTTTAGGCAAAGACGAAATAGAAGAAGCTAATTCTACTAACCAACTGCTGTATTGTAGGCCCCACCACTTTGCGCAAAGACGAGCTAGAAGAAGCTAACACTACCAAATCACTGCTGTATTTTTGGCCCCACCTCTTTAGGCAAAGACGAGATAGAAGAAGCTAACTCTACCAAATATCTGCTGTATTGTAGGCCCCACCTCTTTAGGCTTAGACGAGATAGAAGAAGCTAACTCTACTAACCAACTGCTGTATTGTAGGCCCCACCTCTTTGCGCAAAGACGAGCTAGAAGGAGCTAACACTACCACATAACTGCTGTCTTGTAGTCCCCACCTCTTTAGGCAAAGACGAGATAGAAGAAGCTAACTCTACTAACCAACTGCTGTATTGTAGGCCCCACCTCTTTGCGCAAAGACGAGCTAGAAGGAGCTAACACTAACAAATCACTGCTGTATTGTAGGCCCCACCTCTTTAGGCAAAGACGAGATAGAAGAAGCTAACTCTACCAACCAACTGCTGTATTGTAGGCCCCCACCTCTTTGCGCAAAGACGAGCTAGAAGGAGCTAACACTAACAAATCACTGCTGTATTGTAGGCCCCACCTCTTTAGGCAAAACAAGATAGAAGAAGCTAACTCTACCAACCAACTGCTGTATTGTAGGTCCTGACTCTTAAGAAAAAGATGACGCTTTAGGCCAGAAGATTACTAGAAAACAATCCAAATCGTATGTCATCTCAAAGAACGAAACTGTTGTGGCCTGTTTAGGCCAGGAAGAAAGACACGGAAACAAGAATGTAAGTTCAATCAGTATATTAGACTAACAGAACATATATAAAAAATAAGGGTCCTAATATTCAACAGATAGAAGTGTGCGTCCGAACTGTCCAGTTACACTGCGCCTCGACTTCCTCACAAGTGCCACTAGACTGCCTCATGACTGTCTCTAGAATACCTTCCCAGAAGTCAACCAGTTTCGTATTTATTGACCAAAGAAGAGTCCATTCCTATGTATACAGGGCACCATAAAAGAAGCTACCCTCCAACTAATTAAAAACCTAACAGAAAATAATCATGGGCTTAGTACAATGTTTTTTAGACACAACACGGTGTCATAGACCTCCCCACAGCCCTTTAAAAGACGATCATTTAAATTCAAATCTCTCTCCGCCACTAGATGGCGATGTCAGACCATCTGTAAGACTGTTATGACCGAAGCGTGGACGGCTAAGCAAAAGCTGATGAACATCAAAGAGCGAACGAACAGAACAATACTGCAAGTACATCCCCCCATAGAAGGTTGTCTACTTCTTTCCTTAGGTTTCTCCGACTATTGAATGCAATGAATTCAACTGGAATTCGAACTCAGCTCTCCGATTTCTCGTTCCGAGCCGATGTCCACTGCACTCTAACGTACATCTAAATCAGACAATATATATTTTTAAGTATATACTTTATTTTTATGGAAAACTAAAATCGAAAAGTATTGCAGGAAATTCAAATGTACAGGAAAACATACCTCCCAACGGATCGAGCTAAAACTATTGTGTTGATTATCTAAAAGTAGCTTACTTGTGGCACAAGGCCGAAAGTATAGGGCACACAATGAGGATCGAACTCGCTAATCACTCATAAAACCATTACATTACGTCAAAATGCCCCAACTACGGATTTAAAGTGATGAGAACATAACCTAAATTTAAAAAGAAAACTTTATTTAACATCAACAAACAGTAAAATACAAATAAAATTTAAAGTTAAAATATTTTTTTTAAATATTAAGGAATTAAATTTACATAATAACTTTCAATATGTCGCCAAAAGATATTTTCGCAAGTTTAGATGTGAAACTTTACGTAAAAGTTGATTAACAACCATGGTAACATTTGTAAAATATGGCGTTGGATTGAGAAACATTCTTCTTCGATGTGCCATGTCCCTTTCAGGACGTAGGCGATCATGGCCTTTCATGTCTCTCTATTCTTGGTGGCTCTTAGAACGCTTTCTACTGTTACCCAACTCAAACCCCGTTCTGCCATCCACCTGCTCGGGCCCTTTAAATATGTTATCAACTGTTTTCCCTGTCTCACTTTTCCTCTATCTGATCTGAGAGTATCAGATTCTCCTAGCCTTCCTTCCTCATCAAATGTCCCAGGAATTTCAGCTGTCTTTTCTTGATGCTCAGTTTTATTTTTTCGTTTCCATTCTTTCTAAAACCTCATCATTGTTCTCATGCTCGATCCATGATATCCGCAGCATCCTTCTGTAGAACCACATTTCAGCTACTTCAAGTTTTTCCTTCATCTTTGATGAGATTGTCCAGCACTCACTGACATATTGAAGAACATAGCAATCCAGTACTCTCTTCTTTGTTTCTAGTGAAATTTTCTTGTCTCTTAATACTCTGCTCAGCTTCTGGAATGCGTCTTTGGCCATTCCAATTCGCCTTCGAATCTCAGTGTTGCCCTTACTGTCCCCCGTTAGAACACTTTCCAAATACTTAAATTTTTGTACTTGCTTGATTTTAATATTCCCAACGATTATAAAATCATTCGTTACGTTCCTGGAAGCAACAAAACTTCTTCATTTAAGTAATCATTACAAAAAGAAAAATGTCAGGTAGATGAATATGTAAATCAAAAATAGATTCTCAGCCCTAATGGATGCAGAGCTACTTTGAATGGGCCATGATGATATACATAGATTTTTAGTCTCTCATTAAAATATTCACAAAAATAAATGAAAAGAAAACAAGAGGAATCTTTGACACTGTTTTGGTGTAGTACTATAGGCAATGAGATTATACGTCTCATCAAAAATTGATGATATATAGAAAGATACTGAGAGATACATAAAAAAAGATAAATACATGGACAGATATGGATAGACAGAAATAGATAGATAGATAGATAGATAGATAGATAGATAGATAGATAGATAGATATAAGCGTTGGTTAGTTCCAGTAAGTTGACACAAAGTGTTGTGAGTTCAATACCTGGCTACAACAGTGGTGAATAAATAACTTAGAAACTTGAATTAAAGGGAGATAACTACATAACATATGGAAGTGGTGTCGCACATCGAATGAGAGTTATATACCCCTGTGATCAAAATAAAGGTCTCGGTTCAAAATTCCTAGCACCTGACGAAGGCCGGAGTGTACAACGTCCGAAACGTCGTAAACATGACACTAAATATAAGAACAAGTCCGAACAATATAAATAATGTAAATACTACCTCATCTCAGAAGTATAGTACATGATAGATAGATAGATAGATAGATAGATAGATAGAAGGCACCCAGCAGCTGGGAAAATTCTATCTACAAAGAAGCCAGAAAATAGCCACGGAATTTAAAATAGATAGCAGGATTCAAATACTACACAAACAACAGGCATTTTTCACAGTCAAAGACCACAAATCTACAATGTCGACTACCCAACCCTTCTAAGAACTATATCGGTAAAATTAGCAAAACAAGTCTGGAAATAGCGAAAAATGCTTTAGATTTGAACCAGTGGGTAAACACGGCAGAATCTATAAAATGGTTCACGGAAAAAATAAAGAAAAAGGAATGCACGTTCACACAGTTTGATATTTGCGATTTTTACCAGCCTATTCCAGAAAAAACTATTAACTACTGCCTTAAACTTAACTAAAAATTACTGTCCAATCAGCGACCAAGACTTCAATTTTATCAACAAGCATAAAAATTTATTTTATTTCATGACGGCTGCCTGCAGACTAAATGAATCAACCCAGATTTTTGCATTGCTATGGGTGCGTTTGATTCAGCGGATGCCTGTGAATTAATTAGTCGTCATTTTATGATTATGGAGACATAGGTGTATCTTCGCGATGGCAAAAGACGTCGGTCTATACAGAGAGGACGGATTAATCCTCCTAAGAAAAACACGTCTATTAACCTAAATAATGTCCTTACAACCACAAACAACTCCAAAAAGATTCTAACCACCACCATACAAGACAAAATTCATAAATCTATCCAATTTAGACTTTCTTATAACTATAGTGTTAAGGTAGTTTTTGATAACAGTAAAATTAAATATACTAAGGCTAAAAGTAAACACAATCTAACTTTAGAATTCTCTGGTAAAAACAAAAATGTAAACGTGCCTAAATTGTGCAATCGTAACATCATATAGTTTAGCCCACTATTTAGTCTTAATGCCAAAACAAAAAAGGAAAAAAATTTCCAAAATTTAATACAGAAACATGATAACCATTCGGTCAGTCAGTTAAGTGCCATACATGATACAAGCTTGGATGATCATGTCTCTAAATAAACATGACTGACTGAAGATTATAAGGTTGCCATTACTTTCTGCGGTAGACTGGTTGCCAGCCAAGGCTACAGAACCCAATCTGTTCTGCTATTTACCCCATAACGGGCGGAAAGAGACGGATTAATACCTTTCCCAAGGGTATTTGCGCGTAAGGAATTCAAGTGGAATTCGAACTCGGCTCTTCGATTTCTCGTTCTGCGCCGATATCCACTGCACCACAAAGCATATGCTAAATTTAATACACAAGCATTTCAACCATTCATCAACACTAATGATTATTTCCAACACAAACAATGTTAAGGTTAGTTATAATTGCGTCCAGAACATCAGTAAATATAACTCACAACATAAAAATATATTAAATAAACACGTCAAACCTGCAAAATAATAGTAACTTCACTATAAATAATAGGAACTCTACTAAAATTATAGGAACTCCACTATAAATAATAGGAACTCTACTAAAAATAATTATAAAAATACGATATACCCACTAACGGTCAGTGTATGTGTAAATTACGTGTATGTGTAAATTACGAAGTGTATGAGTGTATGAGTGTATGTGTAAATTACGAAGCTATCATCCATTCTGATGGCGATGTTTTTTTTTATTTTGGTTCGACTTAAAAATACTAGAATACCGATTTTACAACCATAAATTGACATTAAATATTAATAAATGCAAGAATAGCACTCCCCTCTACAAACATTTTAGCAATTCAAAACAACAGCAAAAACCTAATTATTACCTGGTACGTCATCGCTGAAAATCTTATAATGTAATAAGAAACAGAGTTAATTTTAAGAATAACGTGTCATCTCAAAACATCTAAATAACCCTATTTTATTAAACAAAAGAAGTGAATTGATGACCACATGTATAGAAATACATATCTGCTTAAATACTTAGACACGGATTAACATAGATCAGGCTTTTCGCATTTTTCTTTTAAATTTCCTATTTATTTACCCATTTATTTATTCACTTTTTTATTATTTTTCACTGTTTTAATACATTTAAAAAACAAAAACTGGTATGTAGTAAAAAAAAAAAAAAAAAGATTAATAATGAGGTGGGTCAAAAAGTGCAGTAGACGCTCGCCGGCAAGACAACTGCTTTTCTTCGGTTGCCTCAAGGAAATAGATTTCAAGTTTCCCGTTCTCGGCCGTTACACAGGGCAGTTGAAACAGATACCAACTAAGCCGCTCCTACTTCCTCTTTGTCAGTCTAACTGTCAATCTGCACGTCCAACTTTGACACACGCAATCCACCGGTAAAACAAATCTCAGCGCTGCTGGCGCCCCGCTTTTTATGCCACTCCAAGACGGCTAAAATTTGCATGTGTGCGAATATCGTATTGTTTTGGACGAGATAGTCACGCATAAATTGTCTTCAGTAGCGCCCATATTTTCTACTAGTTATTATTTTGCACGTTCGAGCTTGTTTCGAATTCCGAGGTAAATCATGTCTTTCGTTACATGGTACCCGAGATTTATAATTTGTAATGGCTGTAAACAACACGAACACCAAAATTAAAGATAGTTCATAATATGCACCTGATGATTGCGTAGCACATGAAACTCCGAGCCTGGTTATAGACGAAAGGTAATATCTATGTTTATCAATATATATATATATATGTACGTGTGTGTGTATGTGAATGTGTGTGTAAAATATGTATTTCTGTATGTAAATGTGAGATAATGTGTGTACGAACATATCTACTTATATCTGTCACCATGTATTTAATAAGCGGTCTCTCTCTCTTTTTTTTCTTTTTGCACAGGTTAACTTACCAATTTTAGAATAAATACCAATATGGACTCTTTCCGCAATATGACATTATTGATTTCTGTTAATAATTTTTTGAGTTATTTTTATTTTACTTGTTTTATTTTTGATTTTTTTGTTTTTGTTTTAGGTTCGCTTACATTCACGTTCGTTTCATTCTTTGCTCGCATCCAATTTAAAATTCAATTTTCTGTTCTTTCTCGAGACAATTCCTAGCTTATTAAACCTCACTTATCACCTTAGACTAATTTGAAACGGGTCGTTAAAAAATGCAGGGCTTCTATACCAGTTAATAACGCCGTGCAGCGTCAGCAGGACAAGGTTAATCAGCCACGACTAGGCTCGTATTTGATGCTATAGATTAAGAAAGAAAACGATCAGGTAAAAAGATAAAAAAAAGAGTATTGAACAGGTAAACTTACCTTGGGCAAGACGTATTTGTTCATTATATGATTGCCTCATTCACTCTCTCACTCAATTATCTATATATATATATATATATATATATATATATATATATATTTTAATTTTTTTTTTTTTTACCTAGTGTTGTCTTTATTTAGTTTAATTTCAAATGACCTAATTTTTTTAAAAATAATTTTATTTTAAATCCTATATCTTTTTATTCCCTTTTATTAATAATTATGCCTTTTTAAGTAAAGGCCTTTTTCTAATACTTCAACGTTTTGGGGAAATTAGGTTTTTGAATTTGTCCAGCGTCTGTAATATTTAAAAAAAAATTTCTCTTTAGTTTCTTTCTTTTTCCCTCCCTTCCTTCTTTTATCTCTCTTACCACCTTTTTTCCGTGTTGCTTAAACTTACGTCGATTTAACACGGCCGTCTGTTAATTTTTAGTTACATTCTCCCTTTTTTTTGCGAACCCAGACGATGTCAATTTTTTTTTTTATTCTATCTTTTTCTTTTTCTTTTTCGTTTTCTTTTTCTTTTTCTTTCCCTTTATTTTTATTTATATTTTATTTTATTATTTATTTTTTAATTTCTTTGCAATCTATTTAAAAAGGAAAAGTAGACTAATTTTTCTCCAGTTTCTGAAAGGTTTTTTTCTGTTGCTGAGGTGATGTGTCGTCCCCCGTGGGGATCTTCATATCGAAATGGCCATTCAACATCTTTGAATTAATCCTTTTTTAATATATATATATATATATAGTCATCCGCAGACAGATCTGTTTCGCTGTATCACAGCACATCAGTACGGTTAGACTCCGATTGCTTTTAACCCAGGATTGAAACCCGACCGAATTAGAATTAGCGTCACTAGGCTATGGGTGTTCGGCAGAAGAAGGCAGACTTTTAGCATGTATATTGTGATTATACACGCCCAATAGCCAGAGTGCTCTAATTTATATATATATATATATATATATATATATATATATATATATATATATATATATTCTTCGTAGATTCGTGGAGGGTTTTTCGACACAAGCATAGTTATAATCTCATTTCACATATATATATATATATATATATATATATATATATATATATATATATATATCGAGATATCAAGCTTTCTCTCTCCCTCTCCATATATATATATATATATATATATATATTATGTAGCTTTAGGGTTATAAGAGACTATGAGACCAATAGTTTTCATTTTTTATGATATGAGCTTAATTTGTTTATTATTATTAATGAGTTTAACATTTCTACCTACTATGTTTTTGAGTGTTGTTTCATCATATTTGTAATTATCATGCATTTGGTTGCAATAGTATGTTAATAGTTTTATGTTTATTTTAATGTACACTATTATTATTAATATTATAAATTTTGTTAGAGGTAATATTAAGTTTACTGAGATACATTTTAATTTGTTGATCAATGACGGAGTTAGAATATCCATTGTTAACAAGTGTTTATTTAATGTTGTGTAGATCTTTATAGAATATGGCTTTGGAAGAAGATATCATTTGTGTGCTTTGGATTGAGTCATTTATAACAGCTTATAAATACTTTCATGGCTTCTGCTGGTGCCTCCTCAACAGGTGTTTACTCGTGCAACTAGACTGGCAACTGGGTCCTACCCATTCACAGTCAGGTTAGCCAAATGCAGACGACAATTCTACTCCTGCAGCTTCTTCTCTCGCACTTCCCGCCTGTAGAACTCGCTCCCGTATTCTTGCTTTCCTGACGGCTACAACCTCCAGAAATTTAAATGCAAAGTCAATACTCATCTACTAACCACTGGACTCTAGCTCTCTCCCCACCCCCGTATAACCTTCCCTTTCTCTCCACCTATGTATCTGTCATCGCACCTGCTTTCTCAGCTTTCTATTGCTCCTTCCTAACTAGTTTGTACTCCTCACTCTTTTCTAATTAGTCTTTTTACAGTTATGTAGCCCCCTGCACATCAGTGGCATTTCCGCCTTGCTCGGGGTGAAATGATTAAAAAAAAAATATCGTTCTAGGCATTCAGTATTATACTTAAGAATACACGAGTTTAGTTAGTTTTCTATATAGAGAAGTAGCAAACCTATGTGTACTGGAATCAATAAATTCATCAAGGAATTGAATTTTTATTATTAATATTACGTTTAAATGTAAATTTGAGGACAGAGTGATTTTCAAATTTGTTTTAAGTTGTGTAATTTGATCAATATTTTTAACTGAAACGAAAATGTTATCTATGTATATTACACATATAGGGGGGTTTATTAGTGGTTTTAGGTATGCGTTGTGGTACAGTGGATATCGGCTCGGAACGAGAAACCGGGGAGCCGAGTTCGAATTCCAGTTGAATCCATTGTATTCACTTACGCGCAAATACCCTTGGGAAAGGTATTAATCTGTCTCTTCCTTCCAGTTACGGGTTAAATAGCAGGACAGATTGGGTTCTATAGCCTTGGTCGGCAACCAGTCGAAACCGGGGAGCCGAGTTCGAATTCCAGTTGAATCCATTGTATTCACTTACGCGCAAATACCCTTGGGAAAGGTATTAATCCGTCTATTCCTTCCAGTTATGGGTTAAATAGCAGGACAGATTGGGTTCTATAGCCTTGGTCGGCAACCAGTCTACCGCAGAAAGCAATGGCAACCTACTGCGGGATAATCTTCTGCCCAGTCAGTCATGTCTCTTTCGAGACATGATCGCCCAAGCGTGTATCATGTATGGCACTTAAATGACTGACTTTCTAAATGTGCCATATATTAATTAAAAAAACGGGGACCTAAAAGGGGTCCCATCGCACTACCATCCATTTGAGTATAAATATTACCTAGGGGGTCATGAATCGTTACCTAAGTGGTGCATGCTTATAATATGTTTTTATATAGTGGGTTTAATATTAATTGGTGGGAGAGTAGTATGATTGTATACATCACGGATAATGACGTCAATCGTTTCATAGGAACGAACATTAGTAAATAATATTTTTACATCCAATGATGCAATTATTTAATTGTTTGATTCTACAGAATGGAGAATTTGTATAAATTCATTTGTGGAGTTAATAAGATATTTACTTGGGATGTAGGGAGTAATTAATTTGTTGAGGGTTTTGGAAAAGTTATACACTGGTGTAGGTTTATTTGAAATGATAGGTCGGAGGGGAACATCTTTTTTATGGATTTTTACATTTCCATAAAGGTAGCCAGGGTGATAGTCACCTATAATCTTTAGAAGTTTATAAAATACTGTTTCAGCATTGTTAGCAGTAATAAGTTTATTCTAGGTACCTCCATTACATAACAAAAAATCCAGCATAGCATGATTTAAAAAGGTTCAAAACTTAATTAAACGAACTTTTTCTATCAAAATGTTTATAATATTATGAAGAGGAAAGATCAAAGTGAACTTTAATCCCTTTTAACATGTTCGAAATTTTGGCAGAAAATCTTGTTTTGATTTGGCGTTAGCGTGGTCGAAAATGTTACGACTATTTTACAATTGATCACGTAATTTTTTTTACGTAAGTCACTTTTTTGGTGACAAACACATTAATTTGGAAATTCTCGTAAAAAACAAACATTTGTCGGATTTTAATGAAACTTTCAGTACCCATTCACAAATGAATACAATTATTTTTGAAATTATTACTTTTTTAAAATATTGATGAAAATTTTTTTTAACTCTGTAACCCCATAAAATTCATGAAATTTTAATAAATTTTAATTTTCTGCGATTTACTTTTTTATTAGTTAAACACAGATCTCATCGGGAAATATAAATCATGTTTTTTTTTTTATTTAAAATTATGATTCACTATACGAAAATCTGCTCCGAAGAGAAATATAAAAAATGCAATAAAACTTTGCTATAATTTAATTTGATAACCTTTTAATTGCTGGAATAAATAATAAAAATTAAGGACATTATAGTCTGAAGAAAAAAATTTCATAAAGTTTTTAAAATATTTTTAAAATCTTTTAAAGAACTGTATGTTTTTTTATTAGTTAAGAATTGATGATTATACTGCCTATCAAAAAAAAAAACAAAAAAAAAACAAATTAATAGAAATTTTTCTCCCCGTATATTTTTAAAAAGAAAAAAAAAATATTTGTGCAAATACGTTCAAAGTTATAAAGTACGATGTTCAAATTTATAAAGTACGGTGTTCTATATGGGTCAAAATGATTTTATAAGTTAACAAGCATTCTGGGTCATTTCTCCTTACATAGCAAAATAGAAGAACGCACTTTCATTCTTAAAATATATCCTACCTGTCTAAAATTTAACAGCCTGTTTTGCAAGTAATTCCTTCAACATTTAAAGTAATCTTTTTTCAATTCCTCAATTTTTTTATTAATTGTGACCGTAGGTACATTAACTAATTTATGATAATTAAAAAAAATATGTATTGTACAGTACAAGAAAAATGGGAAAAATTTTATATAAGTAAATTATGTTGAAATTTTATATAAGTAATTATGTTGAATTTTTAATTTTACTATTTAGTTAAAAACCAAAAAATAGGGGGGATTTTAGCACGATTAGGCGCCATACATTGCGTCCTTATCAACATCTCTTATCAGTCATCTGTCATCGCTTCCATGACTGACATAAAAACAGGGCTACCGTAATTTTTTTTTATTGTAAATTTCTGGCAGTAAGCAATTATTAATTGATTAAAAACAGATAAAGGTAAGTTTTAATATTAAAATTTGACTTAAATAACGTGCCAGCGCGGTATATTTTATTTTTGCAAGATTTTTAAAAACAGAAATTTGGCTACTGTGTCAATCAATCAAAAATGGCGGTATATGTTTAAAAAATTGGTAAAATTTTAAATTTTTAGATTTCAATCAATATAATTTCAGTTAAAAATACGCCAGTATGTTTTGCTTACTAGAATTATTAAATTTAATCTCTTGGCTTTCAATTAAAGTTAATTTTAAAGCTTGATGATAACTTATTTTTAAAATTTAAATTTAAATTTAGGTATCGAAAATGAGTGGAGGTATCTAGTTTATTCATATAGCTTTAAAGGTGGGAAATGGTTTTATCATTTAGCTTTTGAAATCTATTGTGATCGTCCAAATGGCCTGTAAATTGTCGCATAGAGAATATCATCTGTGATGGTGAATACCTTTATGTTAATGTCCCTACAACCACTCTGAAGATGATGCTGAAAGCTTAGAACCAGCGTAACAAAATATATCTAAATGTTGGACAATTTTTATCTTTATTTACACCAGAAATTAAAGCTAAAATGTGATGTTTAGAACCGCTCTTTATTAAATACAAGACATGCATTGTCTGTTACATTTAACAAGATATGCTTAGATAATTATCTGCTGCCTCAATACACTAAATATATATAGAGAGAAAGAGAGACATAGAGAGAGAAAAAGAATCGTATAATCATTACGCTCGACTTGCACAAGGTAAGTATCTCTTTCTCTCTCTTTCTCTCTCTCTCTCTCTCTCTCTCTATATATATATATATATATATATATATTACCCTGACGAGCTGTAGGGTGAAACCTAGGTAGGTTTGTTGGCTCTTGCATAGATTTTCTGTCTTTGTTGCTCTACTTTCGTATTGAGTGCTTGGGTTTTCGTCTTGAGTTTTTTTTTTCTTTCCTACGACTGCTTGACTTTTTGTTCATGTACTTCATTTGTTTCTTTTTTTACTTTGCCTCCATTTCCCTCCGAGTTCGTCCTCGGTGGGTTATTCAAGACGATCTTAAACATAGTATAACTATTACTAGTATTAGCAGAATTATTTCTGTTATTATTAATATTGTTATAATTATTATAGTTATTATACACACACACACACACACACACACACACACACACACACACACACACACACACACACATATATATATATATATATATATATATATATATATATATTAATAAATTAAAATATTATCTTAGGTCGGTGACATATGCATCTGATATTTGCGTGGTTCATGAAATTCCGCGTCGTGCCAAAGACGTAAGATAATACGTTTATTTATCTAAACTTATTTATAAATGGAACTTTATCTCTGTGTGTGTATGTGTCTGTGTGTGTGTCCGTTACCTATAGACTCCGAAACAGCTGAACCGATTTTCTTGAAAATTTACATAGTTGTACTATAAGCGTCTGCGAGTGTTCTTAGCTAGGTTTTGTGTTCAGGTACCCCTGAAAAATAAATACCGAAAATCGATAATCTAAAAGAATCGTGTTATAGAAGGAGTGGTCCGATTTTAATCAAATTTGATACACTCATAGACAAAGATATAAGAAACGATATTCAGAAGTTTCAAGGTTGCAGTTTTTACAATAGTGCAGAAAATCGATAATATATATATATATATAAGACAAGATGTTTGTGTGTGTGTCTGTTTATCTGTCTGTTTGTCCTTTATACAAATCCACAATTTTATCCGATTCTCACCAAATTTCACACAAATATTCTTTAGGCGGAGTCTGAGTTCCAGGACCATGGATTAGTTTTAAAGCTTTCATTACACCCGAGCAACGCCGGGCTATACTGCTATTTAATATATAATTAATAGCTCTATTTATTCTATACTAGCTGTATAACCTAGTGTGGATTGGGCTTTTTTAGTGGTTATATTGAAATGGTAAGTTCAAGTACTTATTCAGAAAGCTCCAGAATGAGGTTGTCGTGATGCGTAAGTTAAAAAAAATGCAAAGTGTTGTTTTTTGTTGTTTTTGCAAAACGGGATTCATGCTTTGTCAATGTTGCCAATAAACGGGAATGATGTACGTAAAATTGGCATATGATAAGGTAGAAGTTACAAAAATGACCCGATTTTGTTGGAATACAATTAATCGTTTCGGAGAAATAAATGATCTGATCTGTCAGTGACTCGATTTTGGTTGAGCTTGAGTGACGTATCTCGGAAAAATACATAAAAGTGCGCAAAAGACTACCCGAAATTATGTTTGTCGTTGATTTTTGACGAACCATGTACATTGATTCAAAATTTTTTTATTTACATCAAAGATTCGAACATTGATCTACAAGTTTCGTGATTTTGGTTGAATTCGCATAAGGCGTCTCGGAGGAAAAGAGTTCGTAAATTCTAAGCATTTCGGTGATTTCTGTCGTACCCTGAAAATCGATTCGAAAAACTTTTCTGTACATCAAAGGTTTAGGTGATGATCGACAAGTGATCCAATTTTGGTTGAAATCGGACCAAGGGTTTTGGAGGAATAGGGTTCCTTAGAATGGAAACACACAAACACACACAGAGACAGACAGACATATCTATTTAGATAGATAGATAGATAGATAGATAGATAGATAGATAGATATGAACAGACTGAGATAGATAGATAGATAGATAGATAGATAGATAGATAGATAGATCATTGTTTTATTAACATATAAATAGTATTTTTATACAATGCGTGTATACCCATTAATTCACATATACACACATACACACACGCAAACACACACGCACACACACTCACACACACACACACACACACATATATATATATATAAAGTAGTATCCTTAGTACTTTCATTATATATATGAACGCATCGCTCATTCAGTAAAAATGAATTTGAGCACTCTAGCTATTGACGCACGTAATATAATATGCGCTAAAAAGACTGCCTTCTTCCACCGAACGCCCCGTGACCCAGGTGTAGAGTCACCGACTGACGCCTATTCAGTCGGGTTTCGAGCCTGGGTTATGTAGCAATCGAGTTTAACCGTACTGATGAGCTGCGAAACAGATCTGTCTGCGGATGACAATATATATATATATATATTATAGATACTTTATTTAAAATAAAATTCAATTCAACTCTTTGCCTTTATAAAGTCCGTCAGTGAATGAAACGCGAAGGAGGGAAAAATATAGTTTTCCTCTTGGCTTCTTTATTAAATCATATATAGGCTCTATGCTAGGTTGTACGATTTTCCTGATCTTCATCAATTATCTTCCTTTTTTTAATAATCATTTCACCCCAGGCAAGGCAGTACTGCCACTGGTGCGCAAGGGGTTACATAATAAGAGAGTGATGAGAAAGAGGAACAAGTTATAGGGGATGTCAGAAAATGACTAAGAGAAGGATGAGAACACTGGTGTGAAGAGAGCTGATGAAAGTCGAGTGGATGGGGAAAAGAACATGAGGGAAAGGATGTGAGTCCAGGAGGTAGGAGATGGCAATTAACCTTAAATTAAAATTCTTGGAGATTGTAGCTTTCAGGAAAGCAAGTATACAGAAGGGAATTCCACAGGCAGGAAGTGCGAGAAAAAGAAGCTGTTAGAGCAGAAGTTTAGGTTACGTTTTATTGGTTTCACTGCAAAGTGGGCACCAGGAAGCTAAGCTTATCAGACTATAAGCCATGAAAATATTAGTGGAAAAGACAGAAGAAAGCCACCTTACATCGGTGAGAAAGTAACTGAAGCCGAGCAACCAGGTCGGGATCTATCACATTGCAAATTCTTTGTTAGATTTTGTCAATAACCCCCAAATGAATAGCAAGGTCAGCCCACCAGATTTGACAGCAGTATTCAATGCACAATAGTATGGTAGATTTATATTTGTGCAGGATGGATTCAGATGTGAAAAACTTCCTGGCTCTACACAGTAAATCGACTTTCTTAGCAGCAGATTTAGGTATGGATTCGATGTAGTCATTCCACTTGAGGTCGGCGTAGAGTGATAAGCCGAGGAGGCGCAATCTTTTGCTTTCAGGAAGACTAGCCTGATTCATGCTAATGGGAGGTAGGAGTGATTGTCTACGGTGGTTAACAGATTGCAACTTCGTTTTGGAAGCATTAAAATTCACGAGTCATTTCTTATCCCAGTCTATCACAGATTGGAGGTCCTTTTCAAGCTCATCAGCGAGGTTCGCTTTGTCAGCCTCGGTTGATTTCTGATCGAGGCGGGAGTAAATGGTGCTGTCATCAGAGTTGATGCTTACTTGGGATATGATTGCATCAGGAATATCGTTGATGAAGATCTGAAAAAGCGTAGGACCTAGAATAGAGCCTTAAGAGACACGCACATTTTTATGATAGTATCTGGAGGCATGTCCATTCAATACTACCTTCATTACACGATTTGAAAGAAATGACTGGATTATATTAAACAATCGTCCAGTTATACGGTAGTCACTAGCTTGCCAGCATGCCATACTCAGTCAAACGCTTTGGAGATATCCAGGGCAATAGCTCGAGCTGTGCCGCTCTTATCGAGAGCTTGGTATGTATAATATGTGATGGTCGTTACCTTATCAGCAGTAGACCTGGTGAAGTGGAAACCATACTGTTTTTAAGAGAAGAGACTGATGTAATCAGTTCACAAATAAGCATCTATACACCATACACTCCCATCTCAGTAAGAAATCTATCGAGACTGACAAACTAAACCTTGCTGCTGTCCTTCGAAAGGACCTCCAAACTGGGGAGGACTGAGCAAATAATGACTCTTCAATGCTTCCAAAACGAAGCTGCTCTACTTTAAGGACCATAGACAAATTCTCTTAATTCCCTTCAGTATCGATCACGCTAATCATCTAGAAAGCAATATACTCACTCTTTTAGCCGAACTCAAGTGGAACGACTACATCGAATCAACAGCTACAGCTACTGGTCACTGTAGTCGGGCCAGGAAATTTTTCTCGTCAGAATCCATCATGCACATATTCAAATCCTCCTTTCATCCGTGCATTGTATACTGTTGCGATAGCTGGTTGGACGCCCCTGGTATTCATCTCGGGGTTCTCGACAAAATTCGGAGGATCTGGAGTATAATCGATCCCGATTTGGCATCTCGACTTCACATTCTCACCGACGGGATGTTGCTTCTCTCTGGCATTTCTACAAATATTTTCACAGCGTCTGCTCTGACCAGCTTATCTCCTTGGTGTCTCCTCTACATAAATTTACTCGGGCTATATAGATTGGCAAATAGGTCCCATTCTTTTACAGTCTAATGTAACCGACACTTCTTCTCCATCATTTTCTTTTCCCGTACTTCCCACCGTTGGAGATCCCTTCTATGCACTTTTTCCTTACTAGGTGCAACCTATAAGAGTTTAAGTGCAACGTCAATTGCCATTTTTTTTCTTGATTCCCATCTTTTTCTTATCCTTTCCGCGCTGCCTCCTGTAACGTGTTGCTCTTCATTCTTACTCTATTCTCCCGTAACACCCTGTTAACATTTCTATGGAGATAACTTTTTTCTTTATATTTGCTTTCTTTTCTTTTCTTTTCTTTCCTTAGCTTACTTTCATGTCAACCACCGCTTCCCACTTTTTACTTTGCCCTTTACTACTTTTTTTTCCTTTATTTTTTTCTCTTTCCATTTCTGAGAACGAGACAAGGCTAAATTTCCACTTTCAACTCTCGACTCAGTTTAAAAGTAAGGGTTTTCAAAATTCTAAAAATAAAAGTAGACAAAGATTTCTGTCTGCTTTCTTATGAACCCCACCCCTTTAATTTTTCTGTGATGAATTTTTTTTAAACTTCCGCCGGTAAAATATATTGGCTTATTTTGTAAATTGGCTTTTGTAATCAAGAAGTTGCTGATGATATGTGAACTTTCTTTTAGGAATTTCTCGTAGAAATGGCCATACAACTGATTTGAACATCGGAATTTATTTTTTTTTATAACTGGCTCTGTAATTTAAATATAAATTACATTGAGCCCTTCACTTTGATCAGTTTTAATATTAATTACATCAATATTAATTAGGATCTGGTTTTTGGGATTTAACTACCTGCTTTTCCTTTTGGATTAAAGTTATATATATATATATATATATATATATGCGTGTGTGTGTGTGTGTGTGTGTGTGTGTGTGTGTGTGTGTGTGTGTATATATAATCTTTCAGCCAATGCAAGGCTGTTTTGACTGGTGCGCGCAGGGGGTTTCCATAAGAGGAGAATGAGAAGAAAGGGGAAAAATACAGAGGATGTTGAAGAAAGGATAAAAGAATGATAGGAATTAAAGATTTTTTAACTTAAGGGATATATTAAATCAACCAGGGTACACATGCACACACACACTCACATATACACATATACATATATATATATACATAAATATACATATAGATAGATATATGCAACATATATACATACATACACATACAAATATATATACAAAATAATATACTACACACACACACATTCTCAATTAAGTTTTTTGAAATTTCTCTAGAAATTAAGCCTAATTCGCTTTTAGTCAGATTAATTAGTCTAGTTTGCAACTTATCTTGGAAATTAGGTTTGTGGTCCTTAAATCAAATGTAAGCCTTTTTCGTAGAAACTTTACCTATTCTATCATCAATTTTTAGATCCTTTGCAACTTTAGCTGTATTAATGTCTATTTCAGATCAAGTTTGGTTTCTTCTGTCTATTTTGTATTGACTGGTTATTTTATTTTTAAGGAGATTGGCGGATCTTTTAGGAATCTGTATTTTAGACATTGAACCACAAGCAGATAGGTTTATATCGGGATGATGGGTTAATGTTTATCCCCAATTCCAATGGACCCTATACCAATAGAATTCATAAAAATCATGAGAGCCCTAACTTTTCTCAGTTTTAAGTCTGAAGTTTCTTCCAATCTTAAAATTGTAAACTACCTAGATATTACCCTTAACTTAAATGATAGGACCCATCAGCTTTTTCTCAAGGAAAATAGTTTACCCACTTACATTAATATCTCATTTAATCACCCAAAAACTATTTTAAAACAGGTACCCAATATCGTAAATAATAGGATTAACCGTTTATCATCAAACATCAAAACTTTCAATGAAAGTAAAGCAATTTACAACAAGGCCCTTCTAAAAAGCGGATTTAAAAACAAATTAACGTATATAAAACCAACCATTTACCCCGAACCAAATATAAAAATAAAAATAATTGTAGAAAATGAAAGATTTGGTTTAACCCTCCATACTGCAAACTAACCAATATTAATATAGGTAAATATTTCCCAGGTTAATAGATAAACATTTCAATAACAACAATCCCCTACGGAAAATCTTTAATAGGAACACATTAAAAAATTACCTATTCCTGTACCCCAAATATGATTTATATAATACCGAGTCTAGGTCCGGAATTTCTAATGAATGCAATTGTAGCTCCGTGAGTATCTGCCCGGTGGAAGGCAAATATAAATCCACCCAGGTAATCTATGAGGCTCACATATTGGTATATCCGCGGGGGTTTTAAGCAACATTATTACAATCACAGGTATACCTTTTCCAACCCAAATCAAAAATACCAAACAGCCCTTTCACGAAGATTTTGGAAAATGAAGGAAGAAGGGCTAAACCTTATACTTAGTTGGAAACTGATAGATTCAGCTCGTATTCCGAGGAATTTTCACAATAGATGTAATCTATGTTTACAAGAAAAAATACAAATATTAAAGTACCCTAATCAGCAACTACTTTGAATTTAAGGGAAGAATTCATAAGTAAATGCCGCCATAAGGCGAAATTTGTGAACGTTTATATTTAGAAATAAAATTTAAATTTAGTTTTATGAAAATAAATTAATTTTAATTGATTAATTAATTAATTAAATTTTGACTAGTAAATTTGAACCCCACCACCACTGACTGATCCCAGTCTAATAGATTCCTTCTTCTTCCTTTTCTCCCATTAATATCTACCTTTTAACAAGTAAGGATACTTAGACTAACTTAACCCATAATTTGTCTTGTATCTTTATATATTTTCTGCACCTTTAAATATTTTTCCCTGCACCTTTATATTTTTTTCCGGTTACTTTATATTTTTTTAGATATAATTTTTTTTTTTGAAAAAAAAAGAAATTTACCAGTGCCCTTACATTATATTTAATAAATATAAAAAAATTTTTTCGTTCATATCGTACCAATCTGCCTTGAATTAGTTTCTTAAAATCTTCAAATATAATTAGAACTGAACTTAATTCATGTTGCGATTATCCTTTAGTTTTTGAAGTTTTTTAAGTAATTTATATTCAGGAATGTGTGTGCGTATATATAAGTGTGTGCATGTATGTAGTCTTTTGTACGTGTGGTTGGGTGAGAGTGTGTGTGTGTGTCTGTAGTATGTTATTTTGTATATATATATATATGTATGTGTATGTATGTATATATGTATATATGTTCAATATATATATATATATATATATATAGTCATCCGCAGACAGATCTGTTTCGCTGTATCACAGCTCATCAGTACGGTTAGACCAGGATTGAAACCCGACCGAATTGGCGTCAGTCGGCGATTCTACCTCTGGGCCATGGGCGCGCGGTAGAAGAAGGCAGACTTCTTAGCATGTATATTATCACTATACACGTCCAATAGCCAGAATGCTCTAATTCATTAGTGAATAAGCGATGCGTATTTATATATATATATATATATATATATATATATATACTAGCAGCACAGCTCGGCATTGCTCGGGTGTAATGAAAGATTTAAAACTAATCCATGGTCCTGGAGCTCAGACTGTTTGGACGTTGGCACGAAAAACTAAAAAGTAATAGGTGTTTCTAATTGAAGCGAAATCGTAGACTGAAAGAAAAATGAATGGATGTAAGTCAAATTTTGAAATTTGGTGAGAATCGGATAAAAAATGTGAATTTGTATAAAGGACATACAGACAAATAAACTGACACACACACATAAACATCTTGCCTTTTATATATATATATATATATATATATATATATATATATATATATATATTATCGTTTTTCTGCACTATTGTAAGAACTGCAACCTTGAAACTTTTGAATGTCATTTCTGATGTATTTGTCTATGAGTGTATCAAATTTGATTAAAGTCGGATCACTCCTTCTATAAACCGATTTTTTCGATTATCGATTTTCGATATTTATCGGAGGTACCTGGACACAAAACCAAGCTAAGAACATTCGCAGACGCTTATATTACAACTGTGACACACACACACAGACAAAGTTCCATTTATAAAATAAGTTTAGATATATCTATATGTGTATATGTGACTCTGTGTGTGTATGTGTATGCATGTGTACCCTTGCTGATTTAATATATGCCTTAAGTTAAAAGATTTTTCATCTTTATTTTTATATGTATTTTATTTTATATTTTATATTATAATTTATTTTATTCTATGTTTTATTAATTTCTATTAATTTTTCTATTAATTTTATTTTGTTTAATTTAAATCTAGTTTTACATTTAAATTTAAATTATATGTCAATGATTTCCCAAAAATGTTTTCTATAAACTTCATCCCATTTATTTAAACCAAAAACCGTTCTGATTTATTTGTCAACACGTTTGTTAATGTTTCTATGGAGATTATTTTTTCTTTTTATTTCCTTTTTTTTCTTTTCTTTTCTTTCCTCAGCTTACTTCCGTGTCAACCACCTCTTCCCACTTTTTACTTTCCCCCTTTACTTCTTCTTTTTTCCTTTATTTTTTCCTCTTTCCATTTCTGAGAACGAGACAAGGCTAAATTTCCACTTTCAACTCTCGACTCAGTTTAAAAGTAAGGGTTTTCACAAATCTAAAAATAAAAATAGACAAAGATTTCTGTCTGCCTTCTTGTTAATCCCACCCCTTTAATTTTTCCGTGATTAATATATTTTTTTAACTTCCGCCTGTGTAATATATTGGTTTATTTTGTAAATTGGCTTTTGCAATAAAAAAAGTTGCTGATGATACGTGAAATTTCTTTTAGGAATTTTTCGTAGAAATGGTCATATAACTGATTTGAACATCGGAATTTATTTTTGTGTTATATATATATATATATATATATATATATATATATATATATATATATATGTCCAGATGAGGAGAACCAACATGTTTATAATCCAGAGTTCTTTGACATTCAGTGTTTTAAAAAGTGCTCAAAATAACGTAGATCGTAGAGCGTAATATAATTAAATTTGTTTTATATTTTAAAATTATTTTATCGCGACAGAGAAATTTTTATGTTTCGAGATTTAAAGCATTTATCAGGCAACATTCTATAACTTTAGTGAAAATGATTTAAATTTAAATGTAGAAAACAATACGTTTGCTTATTAAAGGGTATACTGTTCTCGTTACATGAGCAATGTCAACTCCGGATGTCTTAGTTTTCTCCTCTTAACTCTTATTTGTTCATCACTTCTGTAGTCAGCTATTGAACTGACAATTCTTTGGAGTCAAGTCGCTGAATCTAACTAACGGCAATAAAGATGAAAACAACAGTCCAAACAATGTAAATAATGTAAATACTAACTCATCACAGATGTATAGACAAGAAATAAATTGTTTTCTACGAATGTGTTATAAGCTCTAGACAATGACTTGATATTATTTTTCCTGTAAAATAAAACATTTCGTCATCCTATAGGATTTTTCAAGTCATATCATTCATTGCTTATTGACAAGAAGTTTAAACGTGAGAGTCTTATGCTTAAAAGCAAAGAAACTGTCAGATTGTCGACGCAGATGCACGACAAGAGAATTAAAACGAAAAAATCAGGGAATAAAAAATCACGGCTTGCTCCCAGAAATTGAGAAAACAGCGAGACATAAAGTATATTTTCGCGCTTCATATTAAGTAGATCACATGCCAAAACAGAAAAATAAATTTTGAGTGATTTATTGCTGAGTTCTACAAACATACTTAGAATAGGGTTGGGCATTTTGAAATACTTGACATAAGGAAAAAACAGCTAAAGTTCCTGCGACACTTGATGAGGAAGAAGGGTTTGGATAATCTGATACCCACAGGGCAGATAAAGAAAATGTGAGCCAGAAAAAAGCAACGCGTAACATACTTGATGAGATTAAGCAAGTAGATAGCAGAGCAAGATTTGGAAGAAATAACAAGAAAAAAGATGCTAAGAGCTATAAGAGATGGAGAATGTGGGGGCGGGTATGATTGCTTACGTCCTGAATGGACAGGGCACCTAGAGAAAGATTTGAGAATATTTAATGTTGTCAGTCTCTAATAGCAAAAATAAATTTGAGATGTAAAGGTTATGAGCAAGAACCCTAACCCATCAGATGTTAAAGGCTAGAAGAGATGAAGGATGTGGGGGGGGTATGATCGCCTACGTCCTGAAAGGACATGGCACCTAGAAAAGATTTGGGAATATTTACTGTTGTCAGTCTCTAGCAGCAAAAAAATGAAATTTGAGATGTAAAGGTATCATGATCAAGACCCCTAGCCCATCTATATATTTATATATATATATATATTGTCTTTCTTATTATTATTCTCAACATGCTAACGATCCCTCTCCTTTAAAGCATAAGATCAGGTCTGCCTGAATGTCAAATTGTGGCTCCATTTATCTCTCTTTGGCCAGCTATGGTTTGCATGCATGCGATCCTCCTTTTCGGTTCTCCCCCACATGTGCACAGTTATTCCGTCACGTTTGTTGATTGCCTCGTCTAGCACTCATTCTGCAGTTACAAAAGATGCAGACAAACCAGAACCTCTTGCTTCTTCTAGGAGACACATGTTTCCCACACTCCTTCCTGATCTCCCGGTCACAAGCAATACACCCCAGTGCAGCTCTCTTGATGGGTACTTTGTCAAAGAGGGATAGCGCAGGCCTCATCTTCAGATGGACTTTCTTTTGGGTCCATTGCTTTCCACTCGTCAGCTAGTCCGGCATCTGCCAAAAAACTACTAATGTCAGAGATCTATCACCTGGTTCACACTCCACCCATGTCTATTGAACAGGTTAAGAGGCTCATCCCTTGTTCCCTGTTTAGGATGTGGTTTCCGGATTTCTCTTTTCCAATCATCTCACTTTGTTTTTTTGGGTTTTTTTTCAATTGGAGTAGATAGATCTATCTATCACCCGGGTCACACTCCACCCACGTCTATTGAACAGGTTAAGAGGCTCATCCCTTGTTCCCTGTTTAGGATGTGGTTTCCGGCTTTCTCTTTTCCAATCTTCTCACTTTGTTTTTTTTTTCAATTGGAGTAGATAAATCTATCTATCGCCCGGTTCACACTCCACCCATGTCTATTGAACAGGTTAAGAGGCTCATCCCTTGTTCCCTGTTAGGATGTGGTTTCCGGCTTTCTTTTTTCCAATCTTTTCACTATTACGTAGCCCCCTGCACATCAGTGGCGTTACCGCCTTGCTCGGGGTGATACGATTAAAAAAAAATGTTATAAGTGGCATCACCTCTAATGCAATCACAGTAGCAGTGGTGTTTTCTCAGCAGGATAGCCTGACGGATATCAATTCTTTTCTAGGCAGCTTTATGACGCCGGTGTTTCCTGGGCAAGATAGCCTGACGGATCCCAATCCTTTCAGGTAGCTTTATTATTCAGACTTTTTTCTTTTCTAGACCGGTTGCCAAGTCTGTAGAACTAAGCCTGCATGCCATTTCTCTAAAGCTCTAGAGAAAAAACATTGATTCATACATTCCCAAATAATGGTCCCTAAATGAATGCAATATACTTGACTAGAATTCAAACTCTTCTTCTTCTATGTGCCTTTTCCTTTCAGGACGTAGGCGATCATGGCTTTCCACATCTCTCTATCCCTGGTAGCTCTTAGCACTCTTTCTCCTGTTACATCACGCAACCCTCGTTCCGTCATCCACCTGATAAGGTCCTTCAAATATGTTATCCTCTGCTTTCCAATGTTTCTTTTATCCTCTCTATTTGGCCTGTTAGTATCAGGTTCTCCAAACCCTCCTTCCTCATTGCATGTCTCAGAAACTTTAACTGTCTCTTCTTAATGCTCAGTATTAATATCCTTTTCCTTTCCATCCTTTCTAAAACCTCATCATTGCTCACATGCTCAATCCCTGATATTTGCAGCATCCTTCTCTAAAATCACATTTTAGTTGCTTCAAGTTTTTCCTTCATCTTCGCTGATATTGTCCAGCATTCACTGCCATATTGAAGAACTGACATCACATAGAAATCCAGTACTCTTTTCTTTGTTTCTAGCGAAATTGTCCTGTTTCTTAATACTTTACTCAACTTCTGGAATGCCTCTTTCGCCATGCCAATTCGCCTTCGGATCTCAGTGTCACACTTTCCGTTTTCTGTTAGAACACTTCCTAGGTATTTAAATTTCTGTATCTGCTTGATTTTAGTATCCCCCACCGGTATTTAGCATATTGGGCTGCCCTTTCTCCTGATGACCATGCATTCGATTTTCTTGCATTTTATTTGTAGTCCTTTCTTGTCATTCTCTTCAGCTACCTTATGGAGGAGTTCCTTGTAGTTTGATTTCCGTGTCTGCTATCAGCACTGTATCATCTGCGTACCTTATGTTGTTTAAATTGTGACCTCCAATGACAAATCCTGGCATAGGTTTTAGTGTCCTCAGAATAGTCACGCTGTAAAAATTTGAATCAAAACCGCTACCATGACGTGACTCCTTTGATAATAATAATTATAATGTGTCTGTGCAAATAAGTAAAGAAAGGATGTGCCAGATCCATCGGAAAAAAGAAGTGGATGAACAAGTGTATGTAGCAGTAGTAGTATTAGTAGGCGTAGTTATACTAGTTTGGGAAAAGATAGCTAAATACTTTATATCTGTTCCGGAATATCTAAATATTAGGCTTTTATATTTGAGGCAAAGAGCATTAATTTAGTTCGAGGTTTACTAAATAGTCTTTTCTGTTTGAGTTTATGACCAATTACTTAGTTCGTACTTAGGAATATAGTCTTTTATATTTATGTCTATAAGCATTTAATTGTTTCGGACTTAGGTAAATATTAGTCGTTTGTATTGGCGTCTATAAGCATTTAATAGTTTCGGGCTTAGGTACATATTAGTCGTTGGTATGTGAGTCTGTAATCATTTACTTGATTCAGACCCGGGTAAGTATTAGTAATTTGGTTTTTGAGTCTATAAGCATTTACTTGGTTCCGGTTTAGGTAAGCAGTCGTTTTTGTTAGTCAATAAATAACTACTTGGTTCCGGCTTAGGTAAATCGTTATTTGTATTTGGGTTCATATGCATTCACTTGGTTCGGGGTTTGGGCTTAGGTAACAATTAGCCTTTTCCATTTGAGTCTATAAGTATTTACTTTTTTCCGGCTTAGGTAAAAATTCGACGTTTGTATTTGTGACTATAAGCAATTACTTGGTTCTGGCTTAGCTAGTATTTTGTTTGAGTTTGACTTTTGTTTAACGGCATTTCAACCACTATGGGTTATTTAATGCCAAATAGGTAGGATTTTAAGGTATTTTTTGTTTGTTTATAGTGAGAAGGTTGATTTAATCAAATTTTAATGAAATTGTTTTGTTTGTGTTTTTTTTAATTTTAGAAAACTGAAAATGTCTTCTAGTTTTGAATTCAAAAATGTTTTGCTGAGAATATTTTTTTTCCTTCAAAAATGTGTTATGGTAATAATTTTTTCTTCAAAAATGTATTTTTGGTAACATTTTTTTTTAAATATATTTTTCTGAAAAGGAAACATTTCTATAAAAATATATTTTTATACTTTCACAATGTTTTGACTCCAGTTTAGGGATTAACTATTTGCCCATAGCTGGGACCCTAGCAGGTGCTACGACTCCGGGTCAGAGTGGACCTGAGAACAAAAGCAATTAAGAGGTGGTTCCATGCTTCTCACAGGCTCCCAATCAGAGGCCTTGCTACCAGATGCAGTTTACCGTCATGCCCACAACGATAGTATTTTCTATTTGAATCTATAAGTATTGGCTTGATTTTGGTTTCTGTAGATATTAGTTACAATTTCCAACCTATGTTAAAACACTTCTCAAATATTTAGACTTCTGCTCCATGTTGATATGGACATGTCCGGTTTGTAACTCGCATTTTGGATCAATGCCAACCTTATAAAAACCAACTTAGGCAATTTTAAGAGTTCGTCTATAGTTTCAACTGAAGCCCTTTTTTCTCTTTTTTTTTTTTTTTTTTTTTTTTTTTTTTTTTTTTTTGCAAAATTAAAATAGGGAAATATTAGTTGCTGGCATTTGAATGTATAAGCATTGACTTGGTTCTCTACTAATAAACTGGTTATTAACGCCTGCAGATGAAAATGTTTCAGAAAATCCCGAGCATGAGATGATTCGTAGTCGGCGTTATAATAAAAATTACCAATCACAAGTTATCTCGTCATTGGCAGTCAACGTTTTAATACCTATTTTATATTTAGAAAATAAAATTAGGAAATCTATAACCCGAGAAATTATTTTATTATTAATATTCTTATTATTCGATCTAGTAGTCATAGTAGTAGTCGTAGTACTAGTAGTAGCTAGAAGAAGAAGAAAATAATAATAATCTAATCTAAACTTATTTATAAATAGAACTTTGTCTGTCTGTGTGTGTGTGTGTGTCAGTGTGTGTGCGTGTCCATTACCTATAAACTCCGAAACAGCTGAACCGATTTTCTTGAATTTTTACACAGTTGTACTATATGCGAGTGTTATTAGCTAGGTTATGTGTCAAGGTATCCCCGATAAATATCGAAAATCGATAATCTAAAAAAATCGGGTTATAGAAGGAGTGGTCCGATTTTAATCAGATTTGATACACTCATAGACAAAGACATAAGAAACGATATTCAGAAGTTTCAAGGTTGCAGTTCGTACAATCGATAATATATATATATATATATAAAAGGCAAAATGTTTCTGTGTGTGTCTGTTTATTTGCCTGTATGTCTGTATTTTTTCAGCCCTTTTATTTTAGTTTTTGCTTCGGGTTTGGCTCTAAGTAGGTATAATTATAGTTCTTAGTCTCAACCATGATACCATTTACTCAGAGGACTTATTTAGCCTTTAAAATTCAGTTTACGACGAAAAAAACTTATTTGATATCGATACCAGAAAATCAAAATTTGACTTACATCCATTCATTTTTCTTTCAGTCTACGGTTTGCTTTAACTGGAAACAACTATTGCTTTTCAGTCTTTCTTGCCAACGTCCAAAGAGTCTGAGCTTTTTAGGACCATGGATTAGTTTTAAGGCTTTCATTACACCCGAGCAACGCCGGGCTATACTGCTAGTCCGTTGCAATGTTTGAAAATATATTTATTTATTAGTTTTCTGCGGCTTATTAATCTTTGCGGGTTATTGAAAACCAGAAACTATTTTTACATTGTGAAAGTCTTTTTTTGTTTAGATAATAATAGTATAGCGATACCAAAGACTTTCGTTTTAGGTCCCGAACGTTTTTCCCCCTTCAAATTTATCCAAAATAGCATTATTTCTGTGCAAATGTATATGCTGAACTCAAATCAACAATGAGTTATTGAAGAAACCTACCTTTATTGATCAGAACAAGAAAATCTCGAACTACATCTCGCTCATTTTGTCTTCCGTAACTCTAACGCAGTAATGTAATTAACTGCTGAATGACTTTCGGCGTAGGCAACAAATTTCGGCCTATTTACTTCCTGTAATAAAATAATACGCGATTTTTTTCTACACGTATTACTTTCATTACAGGAAGTAAATTGGCAGAACTTTCAGTAAAGGAAGTAAATAAGCCGAAATTTGTTGCCTACGCCGAATGTCGTTCTGCAGTTAATTACATGACTTCGTGAGAGTTACGGGAGACAAATAGTGCGAGATGAAGTTCGATTTTGTTCTGGTCGCTAAGATCAACAAAGGTAGGTTTCTTCAATAACTAATTGTTGATTTGAGTTCAGCATATACATTTGCACAGGAATAATGCTATTTTGGACAAATTTGAAGGGGGAAAAACCTTCGGGACATAAAACGAAAATTTACCAATCCTTCTAATTAACCCATTGCCGAAGATAGATGTTGTAGATCCATACCATTCGCAATTGTATTTGTGCGTAATTGAATATAACGAACCCGACTGGAATTAGAACTTACCTCTCTGATTAGCAATCCCGAGGTATTATCGATTACACCGCCCCCTACATCTAAACTTACAGCACTTCTGAAGCGGTCAGTAATTTAAGTACGGATCAAACTTGACCTTCCTTAAACTTGGTGATCGCACCGAAACCGATATTCCAAATGTAAGTTGTAAGCTCGCGATGAAGAGAAAAACGTGTTGATAGTAAAAGAAGAAAAAGAAGACGGAATAAAAATTTAAAAAGAGACAGCAACAAAGAAGGAAGTACTGAAGAAGAAAGGAAAGTTGAATAATATCAAAATAAATAAAAACGTAAAAACGAAGACTAAGTGTCTGTAGAAGAGGAAGTCAAAAAGAAACGAATTATATAAATAACTTAATCAAATTCAAAAGAAAGAGAGATGTAAAGAGGAAAGAATAAGCATAATAAAGAAACGAGAAAAAGAGTGAATCTGAAGATATGAAGTGAGAGAGAAAAAGAGAAACTAGAAAGAGAACGTCAGTCAGTTAAGTGTCATACGTGATACACGCTTTGGGCGATTATGTCTCGAAAGAAACATGACTTACTGGGCAGAAGGTTGTCATTGCTTTCTGTGTTAGACTGGTTGCCAACCAAAGCTATAGAACCCAATCTGTCCTTTTATTTAATCCACAACTGTAGAGAAGAGACGGATTAATACCTTTCCCAGGGGTATTTGCGCATAAGTGAACGCAATGAAGTCAACTGGAATTCGAACTCGGCTACGCTATTTATCGTTTCGAGTCGATATTCACTGCACCACAACGCACATCCATGAAGAGAAAGAAGATGAAAAATAGCGCTTCAGAAGTCTAAAAATAAGAAGAAAAGAAAAAAGCAAGAAGCCTGAAAACCATAAAAAGACAATAGAGAGTTGAAGAGTGAAAATTTCATTTTCTTATTCCTCATTTTCATATTGAAAGAAAAAAAAGATGAGTATAGCGAGAGAAACAAGAAAGCAAAAAATGCGTAATTGTGAAAAATGTCGGGAAAATAATCCAAGCTTGTAAAGAACACTTAGAGGCAAGTCGATGCTGTTAACATTGAAGGAATAGCTCTTAACGAAAGCTGAATATCAATGAAAAGGGATAAATCAATATAAAACACAAATTAGAAAATGAAACTAGAGAGAAATCAATTTTCAGAAAGGAGTAACGAAAGAAATAATTTATAAAATACACTCTTGATTTTATTTAATTGCGTTTTATGCGAAAGGTAATAAAAAACATTGTTCCCAAAATACGATATTGCCGACGCCTATCCCGAGTCACTTTTGCGTTGTCTTTCATATAATTGTTCTGTTTATTAAATTTTTTACGCTTGTTTCTTCTGCAATTCACTATTAAAGCATTTTTTTTGGTTACAGTTAAATATCAGATCAATATTACGTTGTCTTAATCAAATAAAAATAACTTTGTTTGACACATTGAAAGCAAGGAACGTTAATGTCTGACGTCGTATTTTCATTCAATAAATTCGAACGAAAGCGGGCGCAGTTCTCTACCTTGGATAATAATGACGTCAGCTACAATCGGTTCTAACTTCCATCCGTACACGAGATTTCGATAGTGAATAAAACATTGGCTGAAATTAAATCGGAAAAATATAAAATAGAAGAGGCTTCTTATAAAATAAACAAAAAGTTTAAGGTGTCAGATTTAAACCCGAAGTCTACCTTGTCGCACTCTCTATCTTCGGCTAGATAGGAAGCCAGACAAGACGCTGCCCTTCGGCAAAGTCTCGTCCGAGAAAAAAATAACAGACAGGAGTCCAACCTTGCCTTATGCAGGGTCTACTGGAAATCTTAACCCAAGCCTACGGGCTCGAATCTCCCACATTAAATAATCGGCCTTGTGCCATATCCGGCCTCAGTGGGGAGGTTTCTGGAAAATATCCAAACAGATTAAGGCTCCAACCAGTTATAAGCTTAGTTATATTCATTTTCATTATCTGCTTACTTCTTCTTCTACGTTAGCTATAATGACTTTTCACTACGTCTGATTCCTCGTGGCCCTTAACAGCATTTCTGCTTTGGCCAAGTCCAGTCGCGGACCTATAATTTTTAGTCCTTGAATTTTTAACAGATAGGGGGGCTTCGCAAACAACAATAATAGATTCAAGGATCCAACTACCAAAATGTAGGCCATAAATAGATTCTGGTGAGATCAACGACCTTGTATATATGGTTGTTCGCCGTTGCAAGATCCCTAGACCATTTTAAAATTTGACCAATTTTGTGGGCAAATAAAATTGGTATTAGAGCATATTCTAGGGCCAATATTAGAAACTTTAAACAAATAGCACATGATTCCATCTCTAAAATGCCTTTATTTTAATGAAAAAAAAACAGATTTTGTCGAAAAAAATCGCTCATTAAAAAAATGACGCAGAGGTTTCTCCGGGATAAAGGACATTGAAGCTTAAGATTTATTAGTTTCATATGGATCCGCTACTGACCAAACCACTTCTATAATCTGCTATACATTTACGCAAATTCTTTTTTACGTCTTGCCCTCGGTATCTCCAGTCTTTAGAACACGAGTAGAATTTTATACCTGGTTTCCTGTTTAGGATTTCGGTTTCTTCTAAATTTTACTTGTTGTCTTTCACTCAGTAACCCATTATGTCTTTTTCTTCCTTTCTTTTTTCACCCCAAGCCAGACAGAAAAGCCACAGAATCGTAAGAGGTTATTTGGTGTGAAATATTAAGAAACAGGAACATTGCTTAGGGGCAAGAATAGAGGAAGAGTAATCGGGAGAACAGCAATATTCATCAGCAAACAGAGGAGCCCAAAATGACAATTACAGGTTGCGGATACTAAAATCAAGCAGAAACAAAAATTTAAGTACTTGGAAAATGTTCTAACAGAATACGAAGAGTGCGACACTGAGATCCGAAGACGAATTGAAATGGCCAAGGACGCATTCCAGAAACTGAGCAGAGTATTAAGAGATAGGAAAATTTCGCTAAAAACAAAGAAGAGAGTCCTGGATTGCTATGTGATATCTGTCCTTCAATATGGCAGTGAATGCTGAACAATATAATCGAAGATGAAGAAAAAACTTGAAGCAACTGAAATGTGGAGAAGGAAGCTGCAAATATCATGGATCGAGCATGTGAGCAATGATGATGCCTTACAAAGGATAAAAAGGAACAGGAAAATAATACTGAGCATCAAGCAGAGACAGCTGAAGTTCTTGGAATATGTGATGAGGAAGGAAGGCTTGGAGAATCTGATACAGTTCAGATAGAGATAAAGAAAGACAGGGGAGAGCAGCGGATAACATATTTGACTGTCAATCTCGTAGTACGCTTAAATTCATGTATTCGGGCGCTAGGGGAAAGGTTCACCGGAGAGGTTACGATGAAAATATTTCTAGAAAAGACAGAGGGAGGGCAAATCGTTTCAGTAACGAAATGACTTAAAATGTTTTATTCTAAAATCGGACATTTATTTTCGAACAACCTTACGGCATGGAATATTTCTTTGTAGTTAATTGTTTATTCAAAATTATAAACCAATTATAGTAGTTTTAGTTATACATTGACTAGCAGTATAACCCGGCGTTATTTGGGTGTAATGAAAGCTTTGAAACTAATCCATGATTCTGGAGCTCAGACACAGCCTAAAGGATATTTGTGTGAAGTTTGGTGAGAATCGGAAAAAAATTGTGGATTTGTATAAAGGACATACAGACAGATAAACAGACAAAAAACACAGACATCTTGCCTTTTATATATATATATATATATTATCAATTTTCTGCACTATTTTAAGAACTGCAACCTTGAAACTTCTGAATATCGTTTCTTATGTCTTTGTCTATGAGTGTATCAAATTTGATTAAAATCGTACCACTCCTACTATAACCCGATTTTGTCGATTATCGATTTTCGATATTTATCGGGGGTACCTTGACACAAATCCGAGCTAAGAACACTCGCAGACGCTTAGAATACAACTGTGTAAATTTTCAAGAAAATCGGTTCAGCCGTTTCGGAGTCTATATGTAACGGATACACACACACACACACACACACAAAGTTCCATTTATAAATAATATTAGATAGATAAAGGTGAAGGAAAAATATGTCAGATATTTTGCTGTAGGTTTTGTTCGACTAGTGTTTTTAAATGTTCTTTGTCAATTGCAAACAGGTAACTTCTATCTCTTTGTTCTAAAAAATTCGTACCCTTGATGTGGAACTTCAGAAACCATCACAAGTAAATCCTTTACCCATGACCTTTTAGGTTGTCAGCAGTTTGACAGGCATTGAGATCAAGCTTGAACTTATGTAAGAAAAAAAAAGTTAAATTCTGAAAGAGACTCATAAAAAATTAGTAGAGGACGTTGTAATTATTAGAAATGAGTAATATATATTTGTGTAACTATTATAATATACAATTAAAAGCTTAGGCCGACCTGAAACAGACTACCACCACAGTTAATTTGGTTGTTTTTCATTTTTTTTTTTTTACTTTTTTCAGCGCAGTCCTATCGATTACCCCTTTAGCTTTACGATTGACAAAATAAAATTTGAAAAATTCCAATATTTAAACATTTTCTGTTGGGGATCAGTTTTTCATACAACGTTATAGTAAATCGAGCTTCCATTTTGAAACCAGTCACAAGTACGACATTACTGCCACTTGTAAATTTGTTCATTATCAAAATTTTTGGACTTTTTTCAGTGCAATATTATCTTTTACACCTTAAACTTTACGAATGACAAAAACATTTGCAAAAATGTCAATATTTAAACAATTTTACGGCGCGGGAATCAGTTTCTCATACAACCTTATAGTGGGTTGAACTTTTTTTGAAAATCGGAAAGTTTACTTAACAATCGATAGAACTGCGCTGAAAAAAGTAAAAAAAATAATGAAAAACAACGAAATTAACATAAACAAAGCAACCCCAACACGAGTGGATTTTAAAATGGATGATCGGTTTGCTATAACGTCGTATGACAAACTGACCCCACCACCAAAGTGGGTTAAATATTGTAATTTTTCAAAACTGTTTTTGATAATCGGAAAGTTCAAGTAACAATCGATAGGACTGCGCTGAAAAAAAAAAAATTAAAAACAACGAAATTAAACGCGGTGGTAGTCTGCTTCAGGTCCGCCAAAGTTTATTCTAAAATCGTACATTATTTTCTGAACAACCTAATAGAATAAACCATAAAAGCATAGAAGGAATTGCCAAATCTAAAGATTGTCTTATCTAGATTCCTTAACGCCTGACCCGTATAATATTCCATTGTCATATTCAATCAATTTATGGTAAATTCTCTCTGTCGAATATCGTCTTGTTCAAGTCTCATGAAATCTAATCGTCTGTGAATATGCCGTGTTTCTCCATAAATCAAATTATTTCAGTATGACATTCCGTATGACAAATAACATCAACTGTTATGTTATGAATTCTGGTCATTCAATTAGCAAAAATTAAATTCGATCAAGTATGAAAGACCTGACTTGAAATAATTTACTGTTTGCGTTTGGGTGGCTTACGTGAACATTTAACCACCACCAGCAGTTTTGTCTATATTCATACACGTATAAACTTATAAATACATCGTCATTTGTTTAAAACGTATATTTTTTTTATAAAACCACTTAACTCCATCAAGGTAGAAGCGCCACAGGTACGCAGGGGTTTATCGTGGGAGAAAAAAAAACAAGGTACAGGAGATGTTGAAAAAAGAATGAGAGATAGATGAGAATCAGGTAGATAAGAGATATCAATTGACGTTGCATTTAAACTTTTAGAGATTGCAGTTATTAGGGAAGCAAGCAAACGATAGGGAGTTTCACAAATGGGAAGTGTGAGAAAAGAAACTGTTAAAGAAGAAAAAACGATTACATTTAATTATTTTGACGGTAAAAAGTTGGGACCCAGATGTCAATCTACCAAAACAAGAAAATACATGTGGAAAAGGGTTCCGTGGCAACGGCGGTCGAGCATGAGTTTGTTGGTCCTAATATGCGAGTGAAAGTCTTCCAGAAAGGCGCCGGATCCTTAAGTCTCGCTTTACGAGCGGCATCGGCGTGGAGCTTCCAAGTTAGTAGTGGTATGATCACGTGCATTTCCACACAACTACATTCACTCATTGTACATATACACACGTGACAATGACGTGATAATCTTGCTTTCCTGCTTTTTTACGGGATGTATATATAGCAGACATATGGTACACCCAAAGGCAGTTGCAGTAGAACCAAAGAACACAAAGCAAGGCAGTTCACGGCTGCCCCTAATAGCAGCATGCTATTGTGGGTTAGCGTTTTTCAATATCAAACAATTCTCTCACACACCCGCACTAATTGCAAGACCCAAGTAGATGCCTTTTATTTCTTTTAATAACACAATGTACAAAATAACAAAGAACTTTACAACTTACCTCAAAAGCTTTAACACAATCTTATGCAGAAAATGAAGGACATTTTAATCAGACACATTCAACGTCTGTACAAAGTATGTAATTCTTGATATTTGTTAATTCACTTATATCATTACAATTGCTTTGACCATTTTATTCAATGTTCCATTTGCTAATTTCATGAATGATTTCAACCGTATGAAATAATTGTTGGAATGCAGGGATTTAGTTCGGAAGTTTTTTGGGGAAATGGCTTTGTGCCATGTAAAATTCAGGCCTAAAATTTCTATGCATATGAGGCCTCAACAGTGGTAATGGTCGTCGTGCGGTTTATCCTCCTTACCGGGACCCGGCAAGTCCCGCCTGCCTTGCCTGCTCTACTACCCTACGCTAACCTACTACTCCGCCCTGCCGTCTCATAAATTCTCTTTCAACGCGTTGAAAGACGAGCGGCCGGCCTTCCATCGAAAGGAAATCGGGTTAATATTCCGAAACCCGGACTCGGAGAGTATCCGGTGTTTGCAGCGCTGGCAGCGAAGTCGGCGGCATGTCGTGGATTCTCGGGCAAAACGGTGGTGACGCAAGCAACCTGGAGACGTCGCCGAGAGCCCCGGGAAGTGTTCTTTCTTCTTCGTAAAGGACCGTGTCCGTAGAATCGGTTCGTCCGGAGATACGGAAAAAGTACCTGTACAAAACCGCGGCTCGGGCATTGTCTGGTGCGCTTTTCGGCTCCCCTGCGCTTTGACGCCCCTCGTCAAAGTTTCCATGAAAATACTTTTAGAAAAGACAGAAAAAAACTACGACACGTCAGTGAGAAAGTGACTGAAGACGAGTTGCTAGGTCCTGATCAATTATATTTCGGATACTTCTTTGGATTTTGTAAATTTAAAAGAAGATTACCAAAACATAAATAACTTTGCTTTATGTAGATATTCTGTGTAACTATAGTATGCCTGCTTATATTGTATATTTTTATATGTGACTGAGAAAAAGATATATAGAGAGGGTGCACAAATTTATAGTATTATTCTTCAGGCGTTAATAAAACAGTGCTCAAGAGTCTTATATATATATATATATATATATATATATATAATAGATAACCTAAAGAGCCAACAAACCTGCCTAGGTTTCACCTAACCGGATATAGATCCGGTTAGGTGAAACCTAGGTAGGTTTGTTGGCTCTTTAGGTTATCTATTTTGTCTGCTCTGCTTATGTATTGAGCGCTTTTTTGTTATAGATTACTCGTCTCCAGTTTTTTTCTTTGGGCTACGTACTTTGACTGATGTTCACGTGCTTAGCTCTTTCTTTTTTTTTTTACATCGATTTTTTCCTCCCGCGTATATACTTGGAGGGTTATTCGAAACGAGTATAGTGGTCTATGACATTACTCGGAGTTTCATGAGTTAATGGAAAGGTCCTTGTTATTTTTTCTGGTTATATTTGAAGAAAACCCCTCCATTCTAGATAACACAGAGTTTTATGGGTTTAATTCTCTATAAATTTCACCACCTGACGAACAGTTATCGAAATTTGAGAAATAATTATTTGCTCTGATTAACAAAATTAAATTCTGTCATACCACAAACGAATTGGGCCACCCCGACGCGGTGTAATGGTTAGCAAGCTTGTCTCGCTAAAACCTATTACAACTGAGTATTGAGTCCGATCCTAACTGGGTTCCCCATATTTTTGGCCTTGTGCTACATCTAAGCGAAGTTTAGAAAATCAACATGCCACAAACAAGCTGCAAAAAACAGTGTAGATGGATATAAATAAGTTCGACCAATCTTCCAAAATTATTATTAAATCGTACAAGTCAAGCCAGCATTATTTTATTAACGCGGAGTCATACCATGAGGCCTTTCTCCGTTAAATCAACAAACATTATAAAAAACACCGAGTAACTAGTAAACCAATATAAATAGGGAAGATAAGAAAATAACTAAGGATTATAGGATACCAAATTTACATAAGCAATAGGCATTCATCACAAAGACTACAAACACAATTTCATAAACAATCCACAATATAAATTATTAAACTAGTATTAAAAAAAAATACTACTCAACACTAATTTAGAATACATCGTTAAAAACAAGGAAGGTGGAAATAAACAGAAATCACGTAAACGTAACTTTTGTTTTTGGTTTAACCCACCCTTCAGTCGTAACGTCCAAACTAATATTCGTAAACTCTTACTTAACTTAATTCACAAACATTTCTACCATTCACACACACTAAAAAATCTTTAACAAAAACAATATTAAAGACAGTTATAATTGTGTTAAAAACATAGATAAATATATTTCTCAACATAATATTATGATATGAAATAAATATTTGACCCACATAAACAACATCTGCCACCCAACTAATAGCAATAATGGCCCTTCTAAAAATAATTCTACCTCCCATTAGCATGGGACAGGCTAGCCTCCCAGAGAGTAAAATACTACGCCTCCTTGGCCTTACACTTTCGGCGGACCTCAAATGGAATGACTACATTGAATCCATTGCCAAATCTGCTGCTATGAAAGTCGGCTCTCTGTGCAGGGCCCGGAAATTTTTCCCTCCTGAAACTATTCTGCACATATACAAATCTACCATCCGCCAGTGTATTGAATATTGCTGCCATATCTGGTCGGGTGCCCCTGCTGCTCTCCTTGGGCTTCTTGACAAAATACAAAGGAGGATCTGTAACGTGGTTGATACTGACTTGGCAGACCGGCTGCAGCCGCTCTCACACCGGCGTGATGTAGCTTCCCTGTGCCTCTTTTACAAGTACTTTCATGGTTTCTGCTCCGATGAGCTTAGATCAATGGTGCTGCCTAAGCACGAATCTACACGAGATACTAGATTAGCAACTAGGTCCCACCCTTTTACAGTTAAACAAATAGGATGTAACCGTAAATTCTACTCCAACAGCTTCTTTTCTCGCGCTTCCCGCCTGTGGAACTCCCTTCCACAAGTCTGCTTTCCCGACAGTTACAATCTCCAGGTGTTTAAATGTAGGGTCAATAGACACCTCCTATCACACTAACTCCCAACTACTCTCACAACACTCTCATCTACCCAACCCTCATTCTCGGTATCCTCACCCGCCTATCACCCACCCTCTGTTATTTCCTATATTTAACCAGCCTTTCTCCACTCTACGTAGCCCCCTGCACAGTAGTGGCAGTGACATGCCTTGCTCGGGGTGAAACGCTTATAAAAAAAAAAAAAAAAAAAAAAAAAAAACTGCCGAAAAATAAAATCTGCCCATTGAATGGCCAATGTATGTCCGAAAGTATTGTTTATAGAGCTCGAATTTATTCGGATGATAATGACGTTAAATTTTACTTTGGAAGCACTTCTAACAGGTGGAAGATAAGATTTAGCAACCACATGTTGTCTTTAAACAAAAGTAAATCCAGCAAAAATACTGCTTTATCTTTGTATTATTGAAAAGTATTGGAAACTGAAAATCAACAATAAGAACCCAATTATTACCTAGAATATTGTAGCTAAATCCAAACATTACAATGGAAAAGGAGACAAATGCAATCTATACCTTTTAGAAAAACTTGTCATCTTAAATCATATTAATAATCCTAATTTGCTTGATGAAAAAGTGATTTAATGACCACATGCTATCAAAGAAAAAAATACTTAAATTTTTAGATCCAGATTCAGCTACATGTTTGCCCCTTCCTTCCTTTTTCTTCATTACTTCCCCTTTATTTATTTCCTTCCGTCTTTCTTTCTTTCTTTCTTTCTTTCGCAATATTAATTTTAACAATTATTAATCAAACACCCTTTAATTTTTGCTTTTTGCATTATTTAATTTTTAATTTTAATTCTAAATTTCCCTTTTTAGTTTTTAATTTGCATTTTCATTTTTATTTTATGTCATCTTTATTTAAAATTTCAAAATGTTTGTTTATCGACATGTAATATTTGAATATTTAAATTTTTACGTTTAATGTTTTACCCTCCTTAGATCTTTCTCACTGCATTTAAGTAATTTTAATATTTTTTGGTTTATAATTTAATTTTAATTTTAAATTTTTATTTTTAATTTATATGTAACCTTAGAATATTTAAATTTCTAATCTTGTTATTAAAAAAAATATGACTTAACTTTTTAAGATTTACTTCCCATAAACTTCGAGTTAAATTCAAATCTATTAAATTGTCAGTTTGAAATATACAACTGATGATTGCATAAAGCATGAAACTTCGAGTCGTGTCATAGTCGTAAGATATATATATATATATATATATATATATATACTATAGAACATGTACAAACTACAGCCTACTACAAAAGTGTACATTTTGTTTCGACATTGAAAGAACAATGTCTCATCAGGAAGTTAATAAGGATGGCAATAAACGTTTTATTGAAAAAAAAAATTAAGTAAAACGTCACTTCCTTTTACTTTTGCAAATATTTATGTACAAGGTAAGAAGATATTAAAAAAGAGGTGAAAAAAGAAAGAGGACAGAAACATGAAAAAAACAACGGAGGGAAGAGAAAGCGGAAAGGTAAAGACACATAGGAAACAAAGAACAAAAAGGAAAACGAGAGAAAGTACTGAGAGGAAAAAGCCAATGGAAACGGCTAAGAGAGAGAAATTTTAAAATTAGGCAGGAAGTGAATTTTTTTTAATCATATCACCCGATCACGGCGGTAACTCCACTGATGTGCAGGGGGCTACGTAAGAGTGAAAAGATTGGAAATGAGAAAGCCGGAAACCACATCCTAAACAAGGAAACAAGGGATGAGCCTCTACACCTGTTCAATAGACGTGGGTGGAGTGTCAAACCGGGCGATAGTTTAGTCTATCTACTCCAATTGAAAAAAAAATAAAGAAAAAAGAAAAGAGTGAAAAGATTGGGATAGACAAAGCCGGAAACCACATTCTAAACAGGGAACAAGGAATGAGCCTCTACACCTGTTCAATAGACGTGGGTGGAGTGTCAAACAGGGCGATAGTTTAGTCTATCTATTCCAATTGAAAAAAAAAAACAAGAAAAAAGAAAAGAATGAAAAGATTGGAAAAAAAAGCCGGAAACCACATTCTAAACAGGGAACAAGGGATGAGCCTCTATACCTGTTCAATAGACGTGGGTGGAGTGTCAAACCGGGCGATTGTTTAGTCTATCTACTCCAACTGAAAAAAAAAGAAAAAGAAAAGAGTGAAAAGATTGGAAAAGAGAAAGCCGGAGACCTCATTCTAAACAGGGAACAAGGGATGAGCCTCTCAACCTGTCCAATAGACATGGGTGGAGTGTGAACGTCTATTAAACAGGTGTAGAGGAGACAGATATAGATATCGGTTACATGGTGTATTGGCTCGAATCTTTTAGCATTTAAAAAAAAGCAGAAAGAGAAAAGGAAAAGTGAAAAAGTGCACAGAGGGAAGAAAGGGGAAACACAACGAAAACGGTTAAGAAATAGAAATTTCGATCTTTGGCCGGAAATGAATTGCAAACAGATACACATCGTTATATTGTTTCAAATTTAATCCTTTGGCATTAAAAAAAAAAAAATTTTTGAAATCACACAAACAGAAATTATTCATAAAACATTAATTAGAGGATATTTAAAAACATAACATGCAGATATAAATTCATTAGCGTTAATATAATAAATTGGAAGAAATAAAATAAATTATAAAATAAAAAATATTTAAAATTAAATTAAAATTAAAATAAATTAAATCAAAATTAGTATAAATTAGTATTATTCGCCGATCTAGATAGTCTAGATTGTTCGAGAATTTTCCATTTAACTTTAAATGATTTATTCTCTTCTTTTAACTTCCAAAAATATTTAGAAACTGATGTTACTATCCTTATTAGTAAAAGATTAGAGATAATTGTAAAAACGCTTTTGAAAAATGTTCATAGTATTACCAATATAAATTATTTCTTCTGTACACACGGCATATAAAGACGTTAATTTAAATAATATAAGACCTTAGGAAATTAATCCATAGAGTTTTTAAATCTTTTGGTCTTAGCGTAGTTATCAATTCTAATGTAAAACAAGTTGATGTCTTAGACATAACGCTAGACTTAGTTTCTAATAATATTCAAACTTACATGAAAAATAATGTTAACCCAATTTATATAAATATATAATAATATATATATAATATTATATATATATAATATATAATAATATTCAACCTTGCATGAAAATAATGCTAACCCAATTTATATAAATATATAATAATATATATAATATTATATATATAATATATAATAATATTCAACCTTACATGAAAAATAATGCTAACACAATTTATATAAATATATAATAATATATATATAATATTATATATATAATATATAATAATATTCAACCTTACATGAAAAATAATACTAACCTAATTTATATAAAATATAATAATATATATATAATATTATATATATAATATATAATAATATTCAACCTTACATGAAAAATAATACTAACCCAATTTATATAAATATATAATAATATATATATAGTATTATATATATAATATATAATAATACTCAACCTTACATGAAAAATAATGCTAACACAATTTATATAAATATATAATAATATATACATAATATTATATATATAATATATAATAATATTCAACCTTACATGAAAAATAATGCTAACCCAATTTATATAAACCCTAAGTCTAATCATCCTTCATCCGTTATCAAACATATTCCATCATCAGTTGAACGTCGCATAAGCATAGACTCTTTTAGCAAAGAAATATTCGAAAAACATAAAAGAGTTTTTGATAAACTGCTTAAGGATAGTGAGTTCCGATCTTCTGAGATTAATTTTGTGGGAAAATATAGTTAACCCAGAAAGAAAAATAGAAACAAATGGTATGATCCATATTCCTATCATCTTTTTACCGGTTTTCTTTTTTTAAATAACTATAAAATCAGTTATTGCAAATCGCCTGAAGACACCAGATGGTAGACACCTAGGTTACATAATAACTCGTTTACAAATTAAAAATATCCAAAGTTCTACAATATAATTGTATTGAACACATTTTAATACAACTACGTACTGGTTTAATTTTATTATGATCAAAAACTAAGTAGTTATATATATATATATATATATATATATATATATATATATATATATATATATATATTATTATTATAGTAAAACATACCAAGAAAACAGTATCACTAATGACTAAAATCATAAAGTCCTACCGTTAACAAAACGTTAAATTAAGTCGTCAAACCCAAAAGGTAACGCCAAATGGGTAAAGGAGAATAAAAAAAAGGAACTAACAAAGCAAAAGCTGTGTTCGAAAGAAAAAAAAACCCAAGACGAAAACCTTAACAATAAAGAGCTCGATACGAAAGTACGAAAGTAGAGCAAAGACACGAACTAAATCTAAAAGTGAGCCAAAAGTCGACCGCGGTTTCACTCGCCGGATCGTCAGGACAAATATATATGTCAGGTGTGTTTAATAGACTTAAATAAAACTTACTGATTGTAAATTGGAAAGCGTATTGATTTGGGATGGCTAAACATCAAATATAATACTTGATTTCTTTTTCAGTACTAATAACGTTTGAGAAAAATCGTCGTGGTCTAGACCTGATCAGAGAAACAAAGACTTTACTCACATTATTAGGTATGTTCTGCTAATTCAGCTGAATCGATATTTGGGGGTTGATTGATTTTCTGACATGTCTACTTTTGTTGGGTTATTTAAAACTGTAGTTTTCAATGAGACAGCTGATGAGGGTCGAATTTACTGAGGCATGATCATCTTGACTAGTCTCATTAACCATTGCCGCACTCCATGGCGACTTTGATTTGAGATACCTTTGTTTCTCTTTGGGGATTTTAAGAAGATAACATGATAGGTGGAGAATAAATGGATTCATACACTTCCGAGTGGTATTTAGACGCAACTGGAATAGGAATTGGGCCATCAGAAATTCCGAGCTGTTATCCCCTACCTCACTTACTTTTTCAAACTTACAGCCACTGGTATTCTCAAGCATTCACCTATCTAGGTATTAACCATATATTGTTTAATTTCGGGGATTATACTGTAACCAGTGTTTAAACGTTATTCAACCGTGCGCCTCGGTATCTAATTTGCACTTATCTATTATGAGTTTATTTTTTGATACGAAATTCTTCCTAGGGATTGGTACTTTAATTCCCATTACCTAATCGTTCGGAGGCCCTTAAAACTGGGTACGCGTGCTCTTGGGCTTACGCAGTCAAGTCTTTCGCCTGTTCGGTACTTCATTTCATTTTATATTTAGAAATTTGCGAAACCTCTGGGTTTTTCCCCAGATAGAAAGAGACAATTTCCTTATCCTCGTTTTACCATTCCTATGTTCATCCTACACTGATGATCTGAGTGCGATAACAGGGAACATCGACTTTTTTTCTCTATTCTTTTCAGCAAGAAATATGATAAAAACGATTTCCTTAAGACTCTCAAATTAAAATTCTACACGTCAATATCTCAAAAACGGTGACCAGAATTGATTTTTTAAATCATTTCACCCCAAGCAAGGCAGTTTTACTGCCACTGGTGTGAAGTTGTAGCGACGTGACTGTAACGTTGTGATCAACTATTTTCCTAATCACAAACTGACCGCTTATCCTCAACTTTGCCACAACGCTATTCCCGCAAAGTGCTGTAGATGAAAACTTCCACGCTGGTCAAATAACATTAAACTTTTTCTTCACATAACAATACGTATAGAAGTTATAAAACTGCTTTTCATATTTTCTTATTTGAGAATAACTAATTGAGATGCTTCTATGTGCACAACTCCTTGTCGTGGTGGAAGGGCTTGCGTCGTTTAATGACTTTGAGAACGATGATGTCGGAAGTTCTAAATTCCTGGTAGGGTCACCCTTGGCCGCACGATCGAAAACGAGGACGATAACCAGCCTCAAAGACCCTTACGGTGGAACAAGCGAATTATTAAAACAGATTTCATCTGCTGAACCAGTGGATACAGAGGACTACGCATGACAAACATGCTACAAAATGCGCCACTCGAAATTATTACGGAATCAGCGGTAGTCAGTTGCAGTTTCATAACTGAATGTGTGCAGCAGAGGAAGTTTAATGAAATCAAGTTTGTGAATCACTTCCTGGCCATTTAAAAGTCACCTTGAACAGATTCACACTTTTCTTAGTCCGATTTTTTTTCACCTCCAACCAGATCTTGCAAGGCCTAACGGCAATAGGGGATGGATGACGGGCGCAGATTTAGGTAAAACTGGAAGCTTCTAGTCCTGAATCTACGCGTTGACGGTGAATATAGACATCAACACTATCATCATAAAAGAAATGATCATCAAAAAATAAACTAAATTCTTTCATTCAAGATAAAGCCAACAATGAGGAATTGATATGATGGATGAACATTTTTTTTAAAGGCTGGAAACGAAATGGAAATTAATACTGATCATCAGGAAGCAACAGCTAAAGCTCGTGGGCACGCAATGAGGAAGGAGGGCTTGGAGAACCTGGTACTCACAGGTCAGATAGAGGAGGAAAAAAAGATAGAAGAAAGCAGCGGATAACATATTTGAAGGACCTGAGCAGGAGGATAACAGAACGAGGTTTGCGTGATGTAACAGGAGAAAGCGTGCCACGAGCCACCATGGACAGAGAGACGTGGAAGGCTATGATCGCCTACGTTCTGAAGATACAAGGCATATTGAAGAAGAACGTTGTGTTCAAGTTTTGAGGTGTTTACAAAAAAAGTTTTCGCCATATGGAAACCTTCTTGCCGACCATCAGTATGACTGATTCTCGTCTCCTGAAGAGCAACACACTGCGCCTCATTTGCCTCATTTTATAATCGACCTGAAGTAAAACAGGTCGGTTAAAAAAAATGAGGTCAAGGAACTGACCTGAAGTAAAAAAAAATGTGCGTTGTGGTGCTGCAGAAATCGGCTCCGAACAAGAAATCGGAGAGCCGAGTTCGAATCCCATTTGAATTCGTTGCATTCTCTTACGCGCAAATACCCTTCGGAAATCCGTCTCTTCCCTCCAGTTATGGGTTAAATAACAGAAGAGATTGGGTTCTATAGCCTTGGCCAGCAACGAGTCTACCGCAGAATGTAATTACAACCTACTGCAGGATAATCTTCTGCCCAATCAGTCATGGCTCTTTCGAGACCTGATCGCACAAGCGTGTATCTCGTATGGCACTTAATTGACTGACTGAAGTAAAACAACTACATCTACTGCTAGGAAGTTTGGGTCACTGTGTCGGTCCAGAAAGTTTTTTCTCGTCAGAATCGATCTTGCACATTTATAAATCTACCATTCGTCTTTGCATTGAATACTGTTTCTATATCTAGTCTTGTGTTTCTGATATTCACCTCAAGGTTCTCAGCAAAATCCAAAGAAGGATCCACAATGTAATCGATTGTTACCAGGCATCTCCACTTCAGTCACTTTTTCACCGACATCCGACATGACGTTGCTTCTCTTTTTTTTTTTCATTGCAACTGTTCTGACGACCGTTTTCGCTGGTTCTTTGACCACATGAATTTAAAGCTGTTACATGCTTCCCTAATAGATACAATCCCCAAACTTTTGTATCAACTGCCATCTTATATCTCTCTGAATTTCATCCATCTTTTTTCCTTTCTTCAACACCAGCTGTATCCTTCCCACATCTCTGTGTGTGTGTGTGTGTGTGTGTGTGTGTGTGTGACCACTTGCGCAATAGTAACGGTCCTGCCTTACTTCCGGTGATATGATAAAAAAACATGTCTACATGCACACTTTTCGAAGAGATAAAGGGCAAAAAATGTCGATCGCTTAATATAAAAAAATTCCCACCACAATTATCCATGGATTGTTTCAAAGGGAGTCATGCATAATTAAAAACATTACATTCAAGTATCTAATACATGGCGATTTCCTAAGTGTGACCTAAACGTGGCACAAGCCTGAAAGTGTGGAGCACCCTGTGAAAGAACGAACTCACTACTCGATCTAGCGAGACAAGCCCGCTGACCATTACGCCACGTCGAGGTGCCCAACTATGATTTTCTAAGCGTGGCAAGACCGAAAGTGTTCAGCACTCAATGAGGATCAAAGTCACTATTCAAGCAGCTAATTTACTTCACTTTTTCTATATTTTATAATCTAGATGAAGTTGATAATCTAGATGAAGTCAGATATGTGTATATTTTTTTAGTTATTGCATGTAACAGAAGCAACAATATGCACTGGAATTACAATTAAAATGAATTTTTCAAATTTTCAGTACATATAAAACACGTGCGATCACCAAAGCGACGTCGTACTTAACGGTACCTAGATGTGTGGCCACTTGGGACTATCCATAACGGCAAGGTAGCATGTGCGGGTGGTGTATTTGACAGCTGCTTGTAAATGGATATCGGAGAGGCGTGTTCTAATTCGATATATTCACTTATGCAAAAACTAGCAGTATAGCCCGGCGTTGTTCGGGTGTAATAAAAGCTTTAAAACTAACCCATGGTCCTGGAGATCAGACTTTTTGGACGTTGGCATGAAAGACTAAAAAGCAATAGTTGTTTCCAGTTAAAGCAAAACCGTAGATTGAAAGAAAAATGAAAAGATATAAGTCAAATTTTGATTTCTTGGTATCAATATCAAATAAGTTTTTTTCGTCGTAAACTGAATTTTGAAGGCTAAATAAGTCCTCTGAGTAAATGGTATCATGGCTGAGACGAAGAACTACAATTATACCTACTTAGAGCCAAACCCGAAGCAAAAACTAAAATAATAGGGTTGAAAAACTGATTTTGATCAGACCCGGTATCTTGTCTTTATATATATATATTATCGATTTTCTGCACTATTGTAAAAACTGCAACCTTGAAACTTCTGAATATCGTTTATTATGTCTTTGTCTCTGAGTGTATCAAATTTGATTAAAATCGGACCACTCCTTCTATAACCTGATTTTTTCGATTATCGATTTTCGATATTTATCGGGTGTACCTCAACACAAAAGCTAGCTAAGAACACTTGCAGATGTTTATAGTACAACTGTGTAAATTTTTAAGGAAATCGGTTCAGCCATTTTGGAGTCTATAGGTAATGGATACACACACACACAGACACACACACACACTGACAAAGTTCCATTTATAAATAAGTTTAGATACCCTTGGGAAATACGTGAATTCACCAATTATTTCTAAGCTATGGATTAATTAAACGGACTTGAATCAGTAAATAATAAAAATTTTCTCCATAAATGAAAAATTCTTAAGTTATAAGAAAGTTGTCTGACCATCATTAACATGCAAATGAATGACTAACATAAAAGAAACAAAAAAGACTAATCAATCAAACTAGCATCATTTACGTAAAATTGAAGAAATGTAATAGAAGAATAATTTGCTCTAACCACCTGAGCTACGGAGTCCATGCAACATTATTTTTAACAATTTTTTATTTTCACTTTATACAGCAATTGTAGACACGACAAAAATATCAACTTGAGGTCTACTGAGAGAGTTAGGCTGAGGAGGCGCAGAGTTTTGCTTTCAGGAAGACAAGCCTGATCCATGCTAAAGGGGTAGAACGATTGTTTGTGATGCTTAACAGATAGCAGCTTTATTTTAGAAAAATTGGTTTATTATATTTTTTTAAATTTTTTTTTAATCATATCATCCCGAGCAAGGCGGTAACGCCACTGATGTGCAGGGGGCTACGCAAGAGTGAAAAGACTTGGAAAAGAGAAAGCCGGAAACCACATCCTAAACACCTACACCTGTACAATAGACGTGGGTGGAGTGTGAACCAGGCGATAGTTTAGTCTATTTACTCCAATTGAGAAAAAAAAGTAAGAAGATTGGAAAAGAGGAAACCGGAAACCGCATCCTAAACAGGAAACAAGGGATGAGCCTCTTCACCTATTCAATAGACGTGGGTGGGGTGTGAACCGGGCGATAGGTTGGTTGGTTGTTTTATTTTTATGGCATATCAACCTCGGCAGGTCATTTAATGCCAACTAAATTTTATTTATTTATTGCTGGTTATACCTTTTTCTTTCAACAATTTATTGCTGTTTTTATATAAGTTTTGTGTCTAGTAATACTTTTTTCTTTTCTTTTCGAGTATCAAGATTCATTGGGATTTGTTTTTAAGGGCAGGGTCCCTAAGTCTTACCCTTGTTATTTAACCCATAACTGGAGGAAGGGGACGGATTAATACCTTTCCCAAGGGTACCAATGCTTAAGTGAATGCTGGGTATTCAACTGGAATTCGAACTCGGCTCACCGATTTCTCTTTCCGAGCCGATGCACCACAACGCACATCCGACACTTACAGCACCTGGTATTCCCAAGCGGTCAACCATCTAAGTAATGACCAGGCTCAACGTTGCTTAACTTCGGTGATCGAGCGAGAACCGGTGTATTCAACGTGATAGGCCGTAATCCCTAATAGAAAGGACAAAATAACGGACGCAGTTTGGCCCCAGACTCTAGACCTTCGTTTTACAAGACAGGTGCTCTTACGAACTGAGGTACAGAGACAATGCAGCGTTGTTTATTACATTTTTCTCTTAATACGGCAATAGTAGATACGATAAAATGACAGACATAGTGAGGATTCGAGGAGATTCGGACTCTCGACCTCTTGTTTACAAGACTGTCATCCTAACCAACTGAGCTACTGAGCACATGCACAAATGTTCCTTACAATTTTTGTTTTCTCTTAATACGGAAATTGTATACACGACAAAATAAACGGTCACGGGAAGGCTTCGGAGGAATTGGTCTCTCGGGCTCCAGATTCCAATTTAGCTATGGAGCCGAGGCAACGTTGTTCATTATATATTTTTTAACTCTTATTACGGCATTTCTAGATAATATAAAATAAAAGACTCAGTGAGTCTTCGTGGGGATTCGGATTCCCGGCCTCCAGCAAACAAAACTGGCGCTCACAATATCTGAGCTAAGGTGCAGATGCAACATTGATCGTGACATTTTTATTTTCTCTTAATATGGGAATTGCATATACGACAAAACAAGGATACGTTTTGGCTACGGCGGGATACGCACTCTCGAATTCCACTGTATTAAATTAGCGCTACGGGACCGAAAGAATGTTGATTAATACTTTATTCCATATATTCTCTTAATACGGCAATTGTAGATATGACAAAATAACAGTCTTGAGGGATTCGGAGTCTCAACCAGCAGTTTACTAATCTGGCGCTCTAACCAAAGGAGCCGAAGTAACGTTTTCTTAATACGGCAACAGTAGATACGATAAATTAACAGACACATTCATGCCACGGTGGGATACGGATTCTCGACCTCCTGTTTCCTAGACTGGCGCTTAAAACAACTGATCTACGGAGTCAATGCCATGTTGCTTATTACATTTTTTATTTCCTCGTAATACGGCAATTGTAGATACGACAAATTAACAGAGACATCGAGGGTCTGGGTTGCTAAGGGTTGCTAAGGCGTTCAAAATAATGAAAACAGTGCGGCTTCGGATTCTCAACTTCAAGTTTACAAGACTGGCGCTCAAACTTACTGGGCTACGTAGACGATGCGACCTTGCTTATTACATTTTTTTCTTAGTTCGGCAATTGTAGATACGACAAATTAACAGACACAGTGAGGCTCCGGTGAAATTCAAATACTCGATCTCCAGTTTACTAGATACGAAGCCGATGCGAAGCTGCTCCTTACATTTTTTGTTTTTTTTTATTTTTATTTTCGGCAATTGTAGATACGATGATAAAACAGAAACAGTGAGGCTCCGAGGGGATTTGAACCGTCGACTTTCAGTTTAAAAGCGCTAATCAAATGAGTTACAGGAACAATACAATGATACTCGTTACATTTTTTTCTTAATTCGGCAATTGTAGTTATGACAACAAAAAAAAAACAGGAATAGTGAGGCTCTAGAGGGATTCGAACTATCGACCTCCAGTTTCTATACAGGCGGTTTAACCAACTGAGCTACGGAGCCAATGCCGAGGCGCTCATTACATTTATATTTTATTTCTTAATTTAGCAAGTGTAGATGCGACAAAAAAAAAAATAATTGAGGCTCCGGAGGGATTCGGACAATCGACTCCATTTTACTAGACAGACGTTCTAACCAACTGAGATACGGAGCCAACATCTTAATGCTTATTACATCTATTTTTATTTCTTAATTCGGCAATTGTAGATACGACAAAATAATAGGAAAATTGAGGCTGTAAAGGGGTTCGGACTCTCGACATCCAGTTTACAAAACAGGGGCTGTAACCAACTGAGCTACGGTACCGATGTCTCAATCTTGATTACATTTATTATTTATTTCTTAATACGGCAATTGTAGATACGACAAAGTAACAGGAACATTGAGGTTCCGGGAGGATTCGGTCGCTCTACCTCCATGGAATTAGTCTGACGATCTAACAAAATGTGATACGGTGTCGATTAATTTTCATTTATTTTTTATTCCTTAATTCGGGAACTGTAGATACGACAAAAAAGCAAAAATATTAGGCACCAGACGGTGGACATCCAATTTACTAAATTGGCGCTCTAACCAACTGAACAGCGGAGCCGATGTATTGATGCTTACTACGTTTATTTTTTCATCCGCAATTGTAGGTAAGGCAAAATACCGATATATTGAAGCACCAGAGGAATTTGGATTCTCGACCTCCAGTTTACTAGACTGGCGCTCTAACCAACTGAACAACGGAGCCGATGTATTGATGCTTACTACGTTTATTTTTTCATCCACAATTGTAGGTAAGGCAATATACCGATATATTGAAGCACCAGAGGAATTTGGATTCTCCGACCTCCAGTTTACTAGACTGGCGCTCTAACCAACTGAACAACGGAGCCGATGTATTGATGCTTACTACGTTTATTTTTTCATCCACAATTGTAGGTACGGCAAAATACCGATATATTGAAGCACCAGAGGAATTTGGATTCTCGACCTCCAGTTTACTAGACTGGCGCTCGAAACCAACTGAACAACGGAGCCGATGTGTTGATGCTTACTACGTTTATTTTTTCATCCGCAATTGTAGGTAAGGCAAAATACCGATATATTGAAGCACCAGAGGAATTTGGATTCTCGACCTCCAGTTTACTAGACTAGCGCTCTAACCAACTGTACAACGGAGCCGATGTATTGATACTTACTACATTTATTTTTTCATCCGCAATTGTAGGTACGGCAAAATACCGATATATTGAAGCACCAGAGGAATTTGGATTCTCGACCTCCAGTTTACTAGACTGGCGCTCTAACCAACTGAACAACGGAGCCGATGTATTGATACTTACTACATTTATTTTTTCATCCGCAATTGTAGGTACGGCAAAATACCGATATATTGAAGCACCAGAGGAATTTCGATTCTCGACCTCCAGTTTACTAGACTGGCGCTCTAACCAACTGAACAACGGAGCCGATGTATTGATGCTTACTACGTTTATTTTTTCATCCACAATTGTAGGTAAGGCAAAATACCGATATATTGAAGCACCAGAGGAATTTGGATTCTCCGACCTCCAGTTTACTAGACTGGCGCTCTAACCAACTGAACAACGGAGCCGATGTATTGATGCTTACTACGTTTATTTTTTCATCCACAATTGTAGGTAAGGCAAAATACCGATATATTGAAGCACCAGAGGAATTTGGATTCTCGACCTCCAGTTTACTAGACTGGCGCTCTAACCAACTGAACAACGGAGCCGATGTATTGATACTTACTACATTTATTTTTTCATCCGCAATTGTAGGTACGGCAAAATACCGATATATTGAAGCACCAGAGGAATTTGGATTCTCGACCTCCAGTTTACTAGACTGGCGCTCTAACCAACTGAATAACGGAGCCGATGTATTGATACTTACTACATTTAATTTTTCATCCACAATTGTAGGTACGGCAAAATACCGATATATTGAAGCACCAGAGAAATTTGGATTTTCGACCTCCGGTTTACTAGACGGGCGCTCTAACCAACTGAACAACGGAGCCGATGTATTGATGTTTACTACGTTTATTTTCTCATCCACAATTGTAGGTACGGCGAAATACCGATATATTGAAGCACCAGAGGAATTTGGATTCTCGACCTCCAGTTTACTAGACTGGCGCTCTAACCAACTGAACAACGGAGCCGATGTATTGATACTTACTACATTTATTTTTTCATCCGCAATTGTAGGTACGGCAAAATACCGATATATTGAAGCACAAGAGGAATTTTTTCCCTCTTACATTTATATTTTATCTCGGCATTTGTAGATACGACAAAATAACAGAAATATTGAGGGATTCGGACACTGAACCTCCAGTTTATTAGACTTGAGCTCTAACCGACTGAGCTACGGAGCCGATGCCATTTTCCCTCTTACATATTTTATCTCGGCATTTGTAGATACGACGAAATAGCAGAAATATTGAGCTCCGGACTGTCGATATCAAATTTACTAGACTGGCGTAATAAGCAATTGAGCTTCGAAGTCAATGCCTTAATGCCCATTTCATTTATCTTTTATTTCCAATTTCGGCAGTTGTAGATACGACAATATAGCAGAAATATTGTGGCTCCGGAAGGTTCGGACTTTCGACCTACGGAGACGATGCCAACATGGATATTACATTTATTTAATTTTTAGCCAATAGATTTATTTAATTTTTAGCCAATAAAGTCATTTGCACATGAAAACCGAGTTGTCCGCACAGCTCCCTGGAGCCTATCTGACTACTATGTAAGGGGCCGCTTTTCACAGCTCCTCGGTGAGATTTCAGCTGCCTAACGAATCCTTGTTAGTTGAAACAATATCTTACTCACATATACATACACGCACACATAGGATGTGGTTTCCGGCTTTCTCTTTTTCAATCTTTTCACTATTACGTAGCCCCCTACACATCAGTGTCATCACCGCCTTGCTTGGGGCGATATGATTAAAAAAAAAAATACAAAGTAAATTCAACTGTTAACTTACTGTTAGTTGGATACCGGCCAAGCACATCTTCTAAGAACATGCTGATACAAACATTTCAACTGAACACTTTAGAACAATCTTACAGAACATTATATTAATAATTTCTCCCTTCTGAACAAGATTTTACCAGAATGAACCTTTTCAAAAGAACATTTATTCATGAACTGACTTTCTCTCAAATTACAGTCAATGGGAGAAAACTCTTTATCTTTCTACATTGTTCACAGTTAAATCCATGCTTTTCTTTAATGAATGAAAATTGTTGATACATGTATATTTTGGTTACAAATTGTAGTTGGTTATTATTTTCACGAGTCTTATGTATTTTCTAATCCTAAATATAAATTAATTGCGATTCCCATTATATTTTCTTGGCTAACATCTACAGATTAGTGACCGACCGACGTGATTACTTTTTATTGGAAATCCTTTCAGGCCTACGTGATTATCGTAATTAGTCATTTGCGTCCGGTCGGAGATGATGAAATGTAACTAGTTTTGTTTTTGAGGCATTGAATGTAAGCAGCGAGTTTTTTCTCCGTTTAGATGTTAGAGCTAAGTCAGGGAAGTGATCAGCTTCCAATCTCTGCTCATCTAGAATTTTTAGTTGCATCCATATGTTGTATTCTCTTCGACGAGGAAATTTATTCCGCAACTAAAACTCGTTATCTTCTTATAAAATCGACTGGCTTTTTCAAACTGATAAAACAAAGACCGCAACACGTATATATAAATAAAGATATACATTTTTTAATCGCTTCTTGGTGGCGTCAGATGTCGAGTAGAAGGTGATTCAGGGTGGGGGTGATGGCCAGCACATACGCACCCAGCAAGCTAGAAGCCGCTCTCTCTCTCTCTCTCTCTCTCTCTCTCTCTCTCTCTCTCTGTCTTCCAATCTTGCACTTACCTTGGCTTTATATACTATGTTTGTTTGCTGGCAATTTCTCTGGAGTGGGCATGTAGTTCCGTTTCTGCAGTTGCATTGAGGTTCTTCGGTTGCATTATTGCAGGTTGTTAATTTTTGTTGTGGCTTTTTATTACTTGTGATATATTTTTTGTGCAGCTGTAACTGATTTTGACGTGGTTTTTGTCGAATATTTTTGCTAATCAGTTTGTCACCGGGAATTGTTTTTTCTATTAAGTTCAGGAATGTCTCAGGAATGTCTTACCATATATATATATATATATATATATAGGAAAGACTAAAATTATTCTTCAATACAATCATTATATATATATATATATATATATATATATATATATATATTCCCTTTTCCCCCGCTTCTTCATTTCCCCGCTTTTTTCTCTGTTAACTCTTTCCCTGTCTAACTCTTTTTTCATTTTCTTTTCCTCTCATCACTTCCATTCCTGTGACACGCTTAAATTTTGATTTTTTAATACAGATGTAATCTAAAAGTCTTCTGTAATCGACTCTTAAACACCTTTCCTTTTCTTTTTTCCCTTTCGTCCCTGACCATACAACGAATGTAAAATTCGGAGTTTTATTTTTTTAAATATACATATTTGGCTCTGTAAATACAATAGTAGGGCAAATAAGAATAAGAATAAATAAGAATAAATCTAACCTAGTGTGTGTGTCTGTTTCTCTGTGTGTGTGTGTGTGTGTGTGTGTGTGTGTGTGTGTGTGATGTAAAAACTTATATATGTGTGGGTATTTATATATGTGTGTGTGTGTGTGTGTATGCGCGCGTGTGTGTATGTGTGTGTGTGTATACTGTTCAAAATAATTCGAGCTGTATTTTTTTATCAAATCTGTACGTTGATCACGTAGATATTTATAAGTCGGTCAGGCCGAGAACTTTACATTTCTTTCATACCCTATTGTGAGTTCAAAGCTCTACTAGTATGACCTATGCCAGAAAAAGTTTCAATTACAATTTTTAAAAAAATGATTGTATTGAAGAAAGATTTTAGTCGAAACGACATTTCTGCAAAGTAAGAATCTCGATTTTCGATGTCTTCCTCTCCAGTTTATTGCCATAACCATTGGGCTTTCGCTAATAGAACCCACCTTATTGCAATTTTCCCTATAGATCATATTTAATAGTTTTAAAGGAAATACTCGAATATATGTAAGTATGTACATTTATATAAATATATATATATGTGTGTGTGTGTGTGTGTTTGTGTGTGTGTGTGTGTGATATCTCTCTCTCTCTCTATATATATATATATATTTATATAAATGTACATACTTATATATATTCGAGTATTTCCTTTAAAACTATTAAATATGATCTATAGGGAAAATTGTAATAAGGTGGGTTCTGTTAGCGAATTGTAAGTATGTACATTTATATATATATATATATATATGTGTGTGTGTGTGTGTGTGTGTGTGTGTGTGTGTGTGTGTGTGTGTAATTATTGGGAAAGGAGATTGAATAGATTTATGAGCTAGTGTAAACTTAAAAGAAAGATTTTCGTGATTGCCAACGGGTCATGGAGGAAAGATGGTCGTTTCCAAAATATAAAGACCATATGCTCCAGCAGTGATGCAAGATTGATGTAGAAAATATGGATGGAAAATTATTGACGGAAAAATCAAAGTCTTTGGTCTTAAAAGAATCGCCTTTGCCGCATTAAAGGTAGACAAGTTTTAAAAGGGAAAAGTAACAGAGAGAAAAAAAATTATATCGGGGCTAAAAAAAAAAAAAAAAGAAAGAGAAAAAAAGAAAGATGGAAGGAGGGGAAGAAAGAAAGGCATGACCTACGGAAGGCCACAAGTAATAAGTATCTACAATAAAATGCGAAGAATTAAAAGAAATAAAAAAAAATTAAAATAAAGAAAAAGGAAATAAATACAAAGAAAGAAAGAAAGAAAGAAAGAAAGAAAGAAAGAAATAGAAGGAACAAACAAAAAAGATAAGCAAAAAGAAACAGAATGTGAATTTAGATGGTGCTTTGATATATAATAATTACAGTCATCTTCTTCTTCTATGTGCCCTGTCCCTTCAGGACGTAGGCAATCATGGCCTTCCACGTTCCCCTATCCGTGGTGGCTCTGAGCACACCTTCTCCTGTTACACCGTGCAATCCTCGTTCCGCCATCCATCTGATTAGGTCCTTAAAATATGTTATCCGTTGCTTTCCCCTGTCTCTTTTTCCCCTCTATCTGGCCTGTTAGTATCAGATTCTCCAGGCCTTCCTTCCACATTGCCTGTTCCAGGAACTTCAGCTGTCTCTTCCTGATGCTCAGTATTAATTTCCTTTCTTTTCACTTCCAGAAACATGTAATGAAAAATATTCATCAGGTACCAGAGGACCAAACAATGAATATCACCACAGGAGCAAAAATAAGACAATAATCAGCGCCTAATATATTCTGATGTGTAGAAAAAGACAACAAGCATATCCTTATTCAAATAATAGCCATAATATGTTACAAATAAATATGTATACTAGTCAGTCAGTTAATTGCCATGGCTAATACACGCTTGGGCGATCATATCCCTTTCGTGACATGACAGTCTGGGGAAGATATTTATCCGCAGTAGGTTGCCATTACATTCTGTATTAGATTGGTTACCCACAAATGCTAAAGAATACAATCTGTTCTGCTATTTAACCCATAGCTAGGGAAAAAGATGAATTCTTACCTCTCCCAAGTGTTAAATTAATCTATAGAAAGTAACTCAATGCGGCATTATGGATAGCATGAGCAGGTATATCCGGTTTATTTTGTTATCCTAGCGGGTAGAGGATATGCGGAAACGGTTACATTACTCTAAAAAATATTGGATTAAAATTTATTTTTTATGATTCAAAAAGTTGGGTTTTTTTTTAGTCATTCTTATTGATTATTTAGTGGGTTGTATTTATTCGTTAATTATATGTTGTTGATTATTATTATTTAATTGACTGAATTGTGGTTATACATTCGTTAATAGTTAATAGTTTGCTAAAACATTTATTATTTATTTATATACTAGCAGTATAGCCCGGCGTTGCTCGGGTGTAATGAAAGCTTTAAAACTAATCCATGGTCCTGGAGATCAGACTCTTTGGACGTTGGCACGAAATATAGTTATTTCCAGTTAAAGCGGAACCGTAGACTGAAAGAAAAATGAATAAATGTAAGTCAAATTTTGATTTCCTGGTATCGATATCAAATAAGTTTTTTTCCTCGTAAACTGAATTTTAAAGACTAAATAAATCCTCTGAGTAAATGGTATCATGGCTAAAACTCAGAACTACAATTATACCTACTTAGAGCCAAAACCGAAGCAAAAACTAAAATAAAAGGGCTGAAAAAATACAGCCATACAGGCAGATAAACAGACACATACACAAACATCTTGCCTTTTATATATATATATTATCGATTTTATGCACTATTATAAAAACTGTAACCTTGAAACTTCTGAATATCGTTTCTTATGTCTTTGTCTATGAGTATCAAATTTGATTAAAATCGGACCACTCCTTCTATATCCCGATTTTTTCGATTTTCGATATTTATCGGGGATACCTCAACACAAAACCTAGCTAAGAACACTCGCAGACGCTTATAGTACAACTGTGTAAATTTTCAAGAAAACCGGTTCAGCCGTTTCGAAGTCTATAGGTAACGGGCACACACACACAAAGACAAAGTTCCATTTATAAATAAGTTTAGATTTCTTTTTGCGGGGTTAGTTATCTTACATGTTTGTTTAAAGTAAAATAGATATTTTCCTAATAACGTAACTACAGGCCTGTGTATGGGCAACAATATTGTCTATACTGCGCGTTAGTGAATGCAACGAATTAAACTGGAATTCGAACTTGGCTCTCTGATCTCTCGTTCTGAGATTATATCCATTGCACCACAACGCTCAACCTCGTTATATATTGACCATCCAAATATATAGATAATGAATTCAATACTAACTGATATATTCTTGGGGCTTTAATATGTTTATAACCGACAAAGTAAGCCTGGTGACTGCTTTTGGAAAGGACCTTTAATCAGTGGTTAACCGGGAGAAGGAATGAACTGTAAATATTAAGGCCGCTAAAATAAATCTCCTTTCATTTAAATCACCAGAGTGAACCTTTTCTGTCTGCTGTCAAATCCAAAAAAGAAGAACTCTACACCTTTTTGCTCCTGCTTTTCACTGACATGAAGCGGCGAGACTATATCGAATCATTTGCTAGGTCTAATGTTAAGAAAATTGGTTCAGTGTGTTGTGTCAAAAAATCCTTTTTACCAGACTTCAGTTAGTTAAGTGAGATATGAGATACACGTTTGGGCGATCATGTCCAGATAGAGATATGACTGACTGGGCAGACGATTATCCCGCAAGAGGTTGTCATTACATTCTGCGATAGACTGGTTGCCAGCCAAGGCTATAGAACTCAATCTGTCCTGTTATTTAACCCATAACTGGAGGGAAGAGACGGATTAATACCTTTCCAAAGGTATTTGCCCGTAAGTGAATGCAAGGATTTCAACTGAAATTCGAACTTGGTTCCCCGATTTCTCGTTCCTAGTCGATATCCACTGCACTACATCTTGCAAATTTACAAATCTACCATTTGCACATGTATTGAATATTTCCGCCATCTGGTTTTGTGTTCTTATTGTATATCTCTAGATTTTTGAAAGATCCAAAGGAGAATCTGCAATGTAATCGATTTTGACCAGACATCTCGATTCAGTCACTTTCTGACCGACTTGGAGTAGCTTCCTTTGACTTTTCTAAAAATATTTTCATGGCAACTGTTCTGGTGAGTTTTTTTTCCCCCGGTGCTCTGACAATTTAAGTGTGCTCTTTGATTGACAACTCGGTCCCTCCATTTTACCGTTCATCAAACTAGATGCAAATTCCACTTCTACTTTAACAGTTACTTTTCTAGCACTTCCCTCTTGTGAAACTCCTTTCCGTTGTCTTGCTTCCTTGATAACAACAATCTTAAAAATTTTAAATGCAACTTCAATCGTCATCTCCTGTCACTTTGAACTATATTTCATTTTTTGTCCTTTTCTCAATTTTCATCATTCTCAGTCTTCCTGTTCTCTTTTACTTTCACTCCCTGTAAACCCTATAGTTCTAGTAGCATTGCTTATGGCAAAATTACATTATATATATATATATTATTATTATTATTATTATTATTATCATTATAATTTCTGCAAATACTTTCACGGCTTCTGCTCCAATTAACTTAGCTCACTGGTGCCCCTATATATGAATTTACTCGAGCTACTAGATTAGCAACTAGGTCCCATCCTTTTACAATGAAACCAATAAAATATAACCTCAACTTCTACTCTAACAGTTTCTTTTCTCACACTTCCCGCCTATGGAATTCCCTTCCATATACTTGCTTCCCCGACAACTATAATCTTCAAGAATTTAAATGTAAGGTCAATAGTCATCTCCTATCTCACTGACTCGCATCCTTTCACTCATGCTCTTTTTTCCGTCCACTCCGCTCTCATCATGCTAGTATTCTCTTCCTTCTCTTACCCTCTTCCTAACACCCTCTATAACCTGTCCCTCTTTCTCATCACTTTTCTCCTATGTAACGCCCTGCACACCAGTGGCAGTAAAATGCCTTGCTTGGTGTGACATGAGTAAAAAACAAAGGAAGTGGAAGAATAGACAAATTAAAACCCACTTTTCATACATTTACTTTTATAAAGATTACGCAATACAAGGTAGTATTTATTATTGTAATTTTGTTATTACAATGGTTTAAAAACAATTGTAGTAGCAAAATTAATACTCTTCAGTTATGAATTGAATTCTCCCGGTGGTTGGCGTGTGTATACACCGCATATATATTACACGCTAAAATTTCATTTTCACCCATTCCAAGCGCCTATGGCTTAGGAAGTAGGGACTCCGATGAATCGATTGAGTTTCGATCCCAGCCGGAAGCAAGTGGATGTCTAACCACAACGATGAGCTTCGAAACAGGCTTGTACGTGAATGACTAATATATTATAAGGAAATGAAAAAAAAGCAGATAGATTAAACTCCACTGTTCATACATTTTAATTTTATAAAGATTGCTTAATACTGTAATTTTTTATTACAATGGTTTATAAACCATTGTAATCACAAAATTAATATATATATATTATATATAGATTAAAACCCATTGTTCATGCGTTTACTTTTATAAATAGTGCGCAAAACAAAGTAGAGCTAATTAAAAATTTTGTTATTACAATGGTTTATAAACCATTGTATAAGCAAAATTAATATACATTATTATCACTATTATTATTATTATTATTATTATTATTGTTGTTGTTGTTAATATTATTGTAAGGAAGTGAAAGAACAAATAAATTAAAATCTACTGTTCATGCATTTTATAATGAGTGCTCAATACAAAGTAGAGATTAATACTGTACTTTTTTATTACAATGGTTTATAAACCATTGTATTAACAAAAAGAAAACTCCGCTTGGCAACGGCATTTGACTAGATGGTTTTGTTGTCATTTCGCGCTATCCCGCGGTGTGACGTCATAAAACCGCATCGCAAACTTAAGAACTGCGTTTATTATTTTTGGTAACTATTGCGTTGCCAAGCGGAGTTTTATGTCAACACAAAATAAAATCGTCGGTGATGGTGGATTTTATAATATTTCAGTTTAAACTACCTCTCTGAAGATGGCTCATGTGAGCCGAAAGCTTAGAAGAAAACCAATAAATAATTATCCAAATGTTGGAGAATTTTTGTCTTTATTTTCAACTGAAATTAAAGCAAAAATACGACGTTTAGAACGGCTCATGATTAAACATAATAGACATTCATTGTCTCTTATATTTAATAGCATATGTCTAGAAAATATATATATATATATATATATAAGAGACAATGAATGTTTTTTTATTAATTTGGTTCTAAGCTTCCGGCTCACATAAACATGTCGGTAATATCAGACAGATTTTAGTCAACAATACAATAATCCTTACTCATACACACAGTAAAAAAAACCTTCAGATATTGGAGGCCATGTACATTAAATCTAAACAACCCACACTTAATAAAATCATGTTTCAATTTGGTCATAACACATTACATTGCAATTGAATACATGGTTCTGTTTTTATTTCGCGCTATCACGCGGTGTGACGTCATAGAACCGCATTGCTCTGCGTTTGCTATTTTTCGTAACTATTGCCGTTGCCTAGCGGAGTTTTATGTCAACACAAAATAAAATTGCCGGTGATGGTGCATGTTATTGTGTTACCGTCTTAATAACCTCTCTGAAGATGGCTCATGTGAGTCGAAAGCTTAGAACCAAATTAATAAAAAATTATCCAAATGTTGGAGAATTTTTGTCTTTATTTTCAACTGAAATTAAAGCCAAAATACGACGTTTAGAACGGTTCATGATTAAACATAATAGACATTCATTGTCTCTTATATTTACTAGTATATGTTTAGAAAATTATTTGCTGCCTCGATACACTATATATATATATATATATGTAATGAAATATTTTGAACATTATTTTTACCGATGCTCGTATTTAAGTAGATATTCTGTTTTTAATTAAACAGTATTTTATATTTATATCTACCGGCCTGATTATTTTACGATAAATTGTCGGTTGCTTATAACCAAGTTTCGTTAAAATTCGTTAATTTCCGTAACATGTTTATATATATATATATATATATATATATATATATATATATATATATATATATATATTGTTAATATAGTAATTATATAAATATTATAATTAATAAAATCACATTTCAATCTGGGCATAACACATTTCATCGCATTTAGACATATGGTTCTGTTAAAATTTCGGTCTCTCACGAGGTGTGACGTCATAGAACGGCATTAAAAATTTACGAACTGCGTTTTCTATTCGGTGACTGTTATCGTTGCTTAGCAATGTTTCATGTCAACACAAGAATCTTTGATGATGGATGTCTTCATGTCAATGTCCCTTTGAAGATGGCTCATGTGAGACGAAAGTTTAGAACCAGCATAATAAAAAAAAATTATCCAAATGTTGGACAATTTTTTGTCACCTGAAATTAAAGCCAAAATACGATGTTTAGAACGGCTCCTGATTAAACATAATAGACATTCATCGTCTGTTATATTTAACAGTATATGTTTAGAAAATCATCTGCTACCTCGATAAAAAAAAATATATATATATATATCTGCTACCTCGATACACTATATATATATTAAAAATCGCCTGAAGAAACCACTCATGTTTGAAACCTAGGTCGCGTAATAACTCGTTTAAAATGGATAATATTCAAAACTCCTACAAAATAATTTTATTGAACACTTTTTAATACAAATGCGCACTGGTCTAACCCTATTATGACCAAAAACTATATATATATATATATATATATATATATATATATATATATATATATATATATCAAATTACACAAAAATTCATATAAATACCGAAAAACATTGGGTAGCAACAGCAGTTAACAAAATCCATGATGACTGAAGACGTCGCAGTATTTGGCATGACTGAAACAACAGTTAAAAATCTCTCTACATGAATCTACGTCATAAAAGAATTAGTATTTTGATCATTTCACCCCAAGCAAAGCAAACAAGCCACTGAGGTACTAGTTGTTACTGAGAGTGAAAGAATGAGAAACGGGGAAATGTTATTAATGAACGAAAAAAATAAATCCGGAAGAAAAATTGAGAAAATAGAAGATAATGAATGACGTCGAATTTGAATTTTTTGAATAACAAAGTTAGCTGGAAATATTGCAACCAAAACTCTTTTCTGGAGAAATACGAGTTAAGAAACTGTTAATACATAACTAACGGTTGCATCTAGCCAATTCAACTGTAAAATCATGAGACATTGCCTCAAATCTAGTCCTGCGTTTAAATTCATAAACTCTGTGGTGTATTGGATATCGGCTCGGAACGAGAAATCGGGAAGCCGAGTTTGAATTCTAGCTGAATTCATCGCATTCACTAACGCGCAAATACCCTTGGGAAAGGTATTAATCCGTCTCTTCCTTCCAGTTATGGGTTAAATAACAGAACAGCTTGGGTTCCATAGCCTTGGTCGGCAACCAGTCTACCGCAGAAAGCAATGGCAACCTACTGCGGGATAATCTTCTGCCCAGTCAGTCATGTCTCTTTCGAGACATGATCGCCCAAGCGTGTAGCACGTATGGCACTTTACTGAACTGACTGACCATAAAAAAGTCATCATTACAATTACCATTAAAGTATTTATAGAAAAAGCGTAAGAAAGCTATATCACGGTGGTGGGAAATCAACTGAAGACGAGATGCCAATCAGTACCAGTAACATTGCGGATTTTACATCACTAGGTATTTGCAAGTAGAAGCTGTGGTAAGACTTACCTATCTCTTATCGGACTCTTCATTCTTCAGTGAGCCTGAATCAGTCAGTCAAGTGTCATACGGGATACACGCTTAGGCGATCATTACCCGAAGTAGACATTACTGACTGGGCAGATGATTATCCCGCACTAGGTTGCCATTACTTTCTACGGTAGACTGGTTATCAGTCAAGGCTATAGAACCCAATCTGTCCTGCTATTTAACCCATAACTAAAAGGAAGAGATAGAGTAATACCTTTCCAAAGGGTATTTTCGGGTAAGTGAGTGCAAGGAATTCAACTGGAATTCAAACTCGGTTCCCCTTTTTCTCGTTTCGAGCCGATATCGACTGCACCACAACGCACATCCGCGTGCCTGAAAGGGACTCGGAAAACAATCTCAATCTTCCTTCACGAAGCCGAGTCATGATGATAAATGGGCAGCACTGTTACAATATATATATATATATATATATGTGTGTGTGTGTGTGTGTGTGTGTGTGTGTGTGTGTGTGTGTGTGGTTGAGGAAGTGATCGCAAATTAAATATAAGGAAAATAAGAAATGAAATCGAAATGAACCCCCAATAAAACATCCCGTTCTTTCCACAAACATCGATCGGGATATTGACCAAATATTGTCTTGAAACTTTTTACAAACGAATCGACTTGATATTTTATAGCGTCCCTTTTTAGTCTCTGCTTTTCTTTGATTTTTTTTATTGCAAATTACCTCCCTCCACACATATACGACGTTCTTCATCCGTAGCTTGATTGTGAATTTTATACCAAACATCCAAAGGATACCTCTTCGACGATGATTTCTATTAAGTAGACGGACATTTTGGTCTGTTACAATGAACCATTTTCGGTTATGACAGAGCATGTTTGGTATGCGCGTATGAAAGAAACAGAGAAAAAAAAGAAAAAGAGAGGGACAATGAGAAAGTGAATGTTTATCTGCGTATGTGTACATATGTATTCAAATCACAAACTTTCAAAATTTTCCCGCTCTCTTCAGTGCTGTAGTAGAATATTGATTGGTTTATGTATTGATTCGTTTTTACTGCCTATCAACACATTAGCATGTAATTTAAAGCCGGAAAATATTTTTGGATAGTAATGTTTTTATATAGATAATGGTTTAATGATATACATCGTTCTAGTTAACACATAATGGTATTCCCAAGTGACTAAACATTTAGGCACCGACGAGACACGTAGTTGCTTAACTTTGGTGATTGTAGGGGAACCAATGTTTCAACGCGTTATAGTCGTAAGCTGATAACAGAAGTCTCTCTTGTAATAGAAGAAACGCTATTGGCAGTAGTATATATTTATTTAAAAAAATTAAAAAATTAAAAATTAATTTAAAAATAATAAAAAATTATTTGTATATTTCTTTTAGTTTATATATATATATATATATATATATTAATCGTCAATTTTACTGCAGTTCATTAATTGATCATCTTTGTAATCTATCTAAACTTTTTTATAAATGGAACTTTGTCTGTGTGTGTGTCTGTGTGTGTGTCTGTGTGTGTGTACCTATAGACTCCGAAACGGCTGAACCGATTTTCTTGAAAATTTACACAGTTGTACTATAAGCGTCTGCGAGTGTTCGTAGCTAGGTTTTGTGTCAAGGTACCTCCGACAAATATCGAAAATCGATAATCGGAAAAATCGGGTTATAGAAGGAGGGCTCCGATTTTAACCAAATTTATACATCATAGACAAAGACATAAGAAACGATATTTAGAAGTTTCAAGGTTGCAGTTCTTACAATAGTGCAGAAAATTTGATATTTCGAAATGTGTGTGTGTGTGTGTGTGTGTGTGTGTGTGTGTGTGTGTGTGTGTGTGTGTGGTTGAGGAAGTGATCGCAAATTAAATATAAGGAAAATAAGAAATGAAATCGAAATGAACCCCCAATAAAACTTCCCGCTCTTTCGGATGTGGCTTCCCTCCGGCGTTTCTACAAATATTTTTATGGCTTCTGCTCCGACAAACTTAGATCACTGGTGTCCCCTCCACGAGAATTTACTCGTCCAACTTCCCTACACTTGCTTTTCTGACGGCTACAATATCCAGGAATTTAAATGCAATGTCAATACTCATCTCTTATCCACTTGACTCCAGTCCTTTCTACATCACTCCATATATTTTGTTCTTTTCCTTTATCTCTACCTTCACAACTGTCTTCACACCTGTGTTCCTATCCTTCTTTTGCCCTTTTTCTGACACCCTCTGTAAATCTTTCGGCTTTCTCTTCACTCCTCTCCTGATTAAACTTTAAATCTTATGTAGCCCCCTGCGCATCAGTGGCTGTACCGCCTTGCTTTGGGTGAAACGATTAAAAAAAAAAATACAGCGGTTAACCCCTATTAATGGCTTCAGTGGTTTTTCAACGATACAGATTTTTGCATTCAACAAGTCAGTCTAGGATTCATAAGGTTACGTACTTTCTTTGAAGATTTATTTTCTTCTTACTTTTTATTAATTTCGCGTCAAGAAACGCATAAAAGACACTCGCATACTCGGTTGCTGAGAGTGAAAGAAACAGGTAAGACTTTTAAAAGAACAAGAGACAGAAGATGACGATTGACTTTGCATTTCTGAAGATCGTAGTTGAAAGCTTGAAGAACCAGCCAGAGGCATTATGATACCGCCATGCTTACTTCTCGAAGAGACAAGAGGAAAAAATCTCGACAATTTAATACAAACATTATGCATTGATTACTTCAAGGGATGCAATGCCGTTAAAAAAAAAAATTCAAGCACCTATCATATATTTCAGTTTTTTTTTTATTTTCATAATATAAAAAGGGAAAATAAAATATTATTTTTATAGATTTTTGCATAAATGAAGCGAAAATAAGCATCAAAATGACAATTAAAATGATTTTTTTTCATGTTTTCCACTCATTTATCATTCAGTTTCCAAGCACATTAAAACACCGCCTCCTGTACAATCACCGAAGTTAAGGAACGTCGAGGCTGCTTAGTAGTTAAATGGGTGACGGCTTGAGAATATCAGATGGTGTAAGCTTGGATGTGCGGCTGGGGTAATGGATAATGTCTCGGAATTGTTAATCGGAAAGCCAGGTTCCAATACCCGCTGAGTTCGTCTTATTCACTCTACGATTCCCGAAAAGCATGAATTCGCCAATTTTCCCCGACAAGGGTTAATTAGTAAAACTTGTAAAACTAAAGAAATTATTATCTCAGAGAAAAAGATTCTTGCAGCATAGAAACTACTGTCTGACTTGATATAGCATAGAAAAGATAGATAATCAGTGAAAAACGGATGAATCAAGATAATTTTCCGCTTTGATAAAATCCTGTCACCATATCGAGCGCATCTGGCAATGATTCATATGCCTGCTATTTCCTTATCAATTTGGGTGTCATTGTAGATATACATGTATTAGACTTTATATATTTATACCCCACTTTAACATCGCTGGTGTGTTGCTCTCGCTCTCAATATATGTCGTCTCTTTGTGTTGTTTTCTCTTCACCCCGCATTTTTCTTTAGGTTTTAAACTGATGGATTCAGTTTGTTTCTTCGCCTTGATGACACGACTGACAGTTGAAATGCTGACACCAACAATATCTGCAATCTCTGTAAACCTTGCCAGTGTGTTTGTGCACTCGCTGGAGTGTTGCTCTTCGTACTTAAAACACCCTTTCATCTCAATATTTGGTCATGATATTCTCACTTATCTCCCGAGAACGATGCATGTAATGCGACCTGAGCGACACAGCTAGATACTTAAGAATATCACAAAAATTTGAACGGCTACATTTCCCGACCTAAAGACATTTCTAATAAGGTACTAACTTCAAATTTACACACTGCTAACTAGCATCTTGACAGCAGCCACTTTCTCACCGGCAAGATATGGCTTTCCTCTGTCTATTCTACAAATATTTTCATGGCGTCTGCTCCGACGAGCTTAGCTCACTGATGCCCTCTCCACAAGAATTAACTCGACCAGCCAGACTGGCAACAAAGTCCCACCCTTTTATAGTTAAATCAAATAAATTCAGCCGCCAATTCTACTTTATCAGCTTCCTTTCTTGCACTCCTCGCCTGTGGAACTCCCTTCCGTATACTTGCTTCTCTGACAGCTACAATCTTTAAGAACTTAAATGCAATATCAATTCCCATCTCTTGTTCACTTGACTCCAGTCCTTCTCTCATACTTTACACATCACCTCGTGTATCTTGTTCTTTTCTTTTCTCACTCTACCGTCGCAAATGTCTTCACACTGGTATTCCCATTTCTTCGACACCCCCTGTAACTGGTTCGTCTTTCTCTTCGCTCTACTCCTGCTTAAACTTTCACTCTTTTCTTAAGTAGCCCCCTTGCGCACCAGTTGCGGTACCGATTTTCTTGAGGTGAAACGATTAAAAATTAAAAAATAAAAAAATATAAAATAAAAAAAAGATTTTACTATATAGCGTACATATGGCTGTGTTGCTTGTGACCGGATGTCATAATGGGTCTACTGAACTTGATGTATTTTCGACGGCAGATAAATTCTTTTGATTCTTGTGGTGTCAAATATCCTTGTGCAAATTAATTGAAACAACTGATTTAAACTTCCTTTCTTTAGACCGACTGTAGTCATATGGTGTAATAGATTTCTATGTTTTTCAGATTAGCTCACTTGCAGTCGTGTGCAGTCATATGCATCTATTTTTGGGGTGTATGATGATTTTTGGCCATGAAAAATATTGCGTCATCCGTGATTGCATCGGATTTTTATCACAGCCACACACTACTGTCTCGACTGTCAATTAGTTGACCCACGGCCATTGTCTGCGATGGATATTACTCCAAGGGAGCATACGAAAATTGTAATACTGCAGAAACACACTGGCAAGCCTGACAGAGAGATCGCGTATATTGCTAGTGTCAGCCTTTCAACTGTCAGTCGTTACATCAAAGCAAAGAGACAAAGTGGATTCATCAGACTAAAACGTAAAGGAAAATGTTGTCGGAATAGAAAAACAGCGACAAGAGACGACGTATAAGTGATCAAGGAATGTGTGAAAGAGCATAAGAAGACATTATTTCTTTTGTTTCAGTTAATTTGCACAAGGGTGTACTTTCTACACAATGCAAAAATGTTTCATGTTCTTTAAAGTATACAAAAAACGATATAGTATATAATTTTTTTTTTGTACCCGAAAAAATGAATGAAACTTTATCGGGAAAAGCTCTAGAGTGTACTATATTGCAAAAGTGTATAACAAATGGGGCTAATTGCTATCAGGAAAAAAAAACTGAATATATAGATGCAAATGGAACAAATTTGCAACGAAAAATGAGATACAGAGTCTTTGATTGTGTTACATACGACGGATACTTCGTTAGTCAGATATTAACTGATTAACTGATTACACAGATTAACTGATTTAGCACTAGAGCATGAATCTGACCAGAAAGCTTAGTGTGAAACACTAGTCCCACACGCCTCAATGAATAAGCGATTCATAGGTATATAGATCTCTCCCATTGCCTCGGTTATTGTCGTCAATATCAGACCCTCAGACCCTCGAAGACAATGTTTGATTCTTACACATGACGCTTACAGTGAGTTTTCAGATAGTTTAGTGGCGCCCATCTCTTCTCCAATTTCTTGCCCGATAGCCAAAGACCACGGAAGAGGACGTGAGTCTCCCTTGGTCCATACACTAAGTTCTGAGGTTTTTAATTCAGAGCTGTCTTTCACCTAGACTGGTTGCCACCCATTGGTATAGGACTCGGCTTCTCCTGCTATTTTACCTATGGCTGGGTGAAGAAGAGATGAAATCATACCTTTACCAAGTGTATTTGCACATAAGCTGTCTGATTCATTTGTATACCGTACTTCCATGTTAATTCTCCAGCTATGTACTCACCGGTTTCTATATTAGACGTACTTGTGGTGCAGTGGATATCGGCTCGAAACGAGAAATCGGAAAGCCGAGTTCGAATTCCAGTTAGATTTGTCGCATTCACTTCCGCGCAAATACCCTTAGGAAGGGTATTAATCCGCCTCTTCCAAACAGGACAGATTGGGTTCTATAGCCTTGGCTGGCAACCAGTATACCGCAGAAAGCAATGGCAACCTACTGCGGGATAATCTTCTGCCCAGTCAGTCATATCGCTTTCGAGACATGATCGCTCAAGCGTATATCATGTATGACTGACTGATTCTAGTAACGAGCTGGTCTTCCTTTTGCTTTTAGAACTGTTTGATTTTTTTTTATGAATGCCATGAGATTCTGGGGGCGCTCTCTCGAAATTCAGAATCATGCTGTTTTTATTAAATTCTGCAATTCTTCTAGATTCGCCGGCTGAGCATATAACAGTCGAATATCCTTTCCCTCACATAACATTACTGCTCTACGGAATCGAAATATGTGTGAAGGCCCCTTCAATCTTCTTCTTTGTGCTGTGTCCCTTCAGGACGTAGGCGATCATGGCCCACCACTTCTCTATACATTATTGCTCCTAATATCCCTTCTGTTGTTTTTATATTAAATCATTTTCCCCTAAACAAGGCAATAAATTCACTAAAATGTAAGGTGTTACTGAGTGTTAGAGAATATGATAAAAACACTGTTAACCCTGTAACACTAACCATAAGTTTAACTTACATCACTACTAACTACGGGTATATCATACCCGATCTTAAAAATATCAAAAAAATATTAAATATAACTCTTTATTTGAAATATTTTACATGCAGGCACTTCAAACTTTGTACTTTGAGTTAACATTAACAGGAACTGAAAAACATATTATTTAGGTAAGAAAATTAGGCACTGAAAATTTAATTAAATTGTAATTAAAATGGCGTCATTTGCGCTGGGTACTATATACCCATGGTTAGTGTTCTCGGGTTAAGAAGAGCAAACAAGAAAAGAACAAGAATTACGAAGGTACTAGATAACGATTGGCATTTCATTAAAATTTTTGAAGATCAAAGTTGACTGTGAAGCAAGAACCCGAAAGGGAGTTCCACAAGCCAGAAGTACGAGGAAATAAACTGTTAGCATAGAACGGTTACATCTAGTAATTTTAGCTGCAAAATGATGAGACCTCTTTGCCAATCTAGTACTGCGCTTAAATTCGTAAAGTCTAGTTACCATAGAGTGAAGTTCATCAGAACAATTATCGCCAAATAATATATAGAAAAGCCACAGGAATGTTACATTACGGCGGTAGGAAAATAACTAAAGGCAAGATGCTAGGTCAGGATCAATCATTGCATACTATTCTTTGATATTATCAAGAATCTCTAAATAAATAGCATGAGACCGAGACCAGATGTGGCAGCTGTATTCAGTGCAAACACAAATGATAAACTTATAAATATATATGATACATCCTGGCGTGAAAACTTGTCAAGCACTACACAAGGAAACAACTTCCCTAACAACAGACCTAGGAAGTGATTCAATATAATCTTTCCGCTCCATGCCAACGGAAAACTTTAGTCCAAGAAGGCGCAATAAATCACTGTCCTGTGTTTTAGGTAGATGATAAAAAGAGATCTCTCAGATGATTAAAATGAAGCAGTTTCGCTTTAGAAGCGTAAAAAAATACGCTGTTCCTTGCACCAGTTAACAACAGAAAGTATATATTCATTTCAGATCAGCTGCCAATTCGAAACTATCGAACGGATCAGACTTATGATTAAGACAGGCTTACGGCCATATCACGTTAAATACACCAGTTCTCGCTCGATCACCGAAGTTAAGCAACGTTGAGTCTGGTCAGTACTTAGATGGATGACCGCTTGGGAATACCAGGTGCTGCAAGCGTTTAGTGACGGATGTGCGTTGTGGTGCAGTGGATATCGGCTCGGAAAGAGAAATCGGTGAGCCGAGTTCGAATTCCAGTTGAATACCCAGCATTCACTTGGGCACTGGTACCCTTGGGAAAGGTATTAATCCGTCCTTTTCCTCCAGTTATGGGTTAAATAAAAAGAGTAGGACTTGGGGACCCTGCCCTTAAAAAACAAATCCCAATGAATCTTGATACTCGAAAAGAAAAAAAGTATTACTAGACACAAAACTTATAAGAAAAAACAACAATAAATTGTTGAAAGAAAAAGGTATTACCAGCAGTAAATAAATAAACAATTTAGTTGGCAATAAATGACCCGCAGAGGTTGATATGCCATAAAAACTAAACAACCAAACCAAACTATTAAGACAAGAATAAATGGTTGCGTCATCATTTTAAAACTGTTTGACATTATCATGTTTGAAACTGCAAATGCAAATTTAAATTTTGAGACTGTTTGACACTAAATAAAAATTTGACACAAATATAAATTTGACACTATTATAAAAATTTGACACTATTATATTCTAAAACTGTTTGACACTATCGAACTAATCAAACTTACTATGAAGACAAAAATAAATGGTTGCGTCATTATTTTAAAACTGTTTGACACTATCATGTTTGAAATTTTAATTTAGAAACTGTTTGACACTATTCATTATTTATAAATTTCTAAGAATTATAAAATTCATTTATAACTTTATAAACATTATTTATAAATTTATAAATATTATAATGTATTTGTCTTATAAAATGTTACACTATTATAAATTTGACACTATCATATTGATTTTTTACACTATTATAAATTTGACATTATTATAAAAATGTGACAGTATTATAAAATTTAAATTTTGAACATCTTTGGCACTATTCATTATTTTGAAACTGTTTGACACTATCGAACTGATCAGACTTGTTTAATAGTATAAAGTAGACAAGAATAAATGGTTGCGTCAACATTTTAAAATTGTTTCACCATTATCATTCAAGCCCCTTCATTCATAGGGAAACTCCCACTCACAGAATTGGCGGTCACTGATTTTTTTTATTTACTTTTCTTATCATTATAAGTAAACTCTATAGATGGTTTTGCGTATATATCAGCAATTTCTGAAATACTCAAATCCACTCGTTTGGCAATAACAACAGTACCACATTCTACTTTCTGTTTATTACGTTTATTTCTCCTACTAAATTTCATAAAGGGTCATTTATTCACGTATACTTAATTAAGGGACCAATGTTCATATTTACATTGAAGGTTAGATTTAAGCTGGCTAATCCTGTTTCTGTGTTATATAAAAAAATAAAAGACAAGAAACTTACACTGTTTATGGCTCAGCTTAAAGAATAATATTAAATGTGTGATATTTCGAAAGCTTACTCAGAATAGGATTGATTTTACGAATTATGAATAAAAGAATTCGTAAATGTTTTTGCCTTAGCAAAAATCAATGGCCGGAAACGAAAATTGAAAAAGAAAATCTACAGCCGAAAGTCTGAAGCCTTGTAAATTTAAATACGGTCATAATGTCAAATATCTTGTGAAGTCACGTGAAGTGTTACTTTGCGGGAATATTGATTCACAGGATCTAAAAATTATAAGTTTTATTTTTACTTTTATTTCCATAGAATTGTATTGAATTTCAGTTCACTGAAAAGCTGCGATTGAAGTCCATTGTAACGTGAAGTGCATTAATTCAATTTTATTACATTCAAAAGCTACATTTGAATTCAACTGTAATAAGAAAAACATTAAAGTTTATTTCATTTTAAAGTTACGATTGACTTCTACAATAATATAAAAGGCACTTAAAATTTCATTTCATTGAAAATATGAAATGGGCTTATTAAACTTCATTCCTTGAAAAGCTACGATTGAAATCCTCTTCAATGGGAAATGCACATATTACATGCAAAAGACCTAGTGTTTTTTTTTTGTTTTTTGTTTTTTTACTATCTTCAAAAAAGCCACATCAACAATGGAGGTTAACTATGCAAATTTCTAGATAATTTTATTATTATTTCTCTAATTATTATTTTCGGTAATCGCAATGACTCTGATATTACACGTTACTTCAATAATTCTAGGGCACTCAGCCTTGTCTGTTGTAGAGGTAAGGACCTCATATTCATTGATTAGAGGGAGGTGAGGGTTGGCTATTGTTTAGTACACTTTTACAGAGCCTCCAGTAGTCTATGAAACCGAATTTACGGGATGCTATGCGCTGCTTGTGGTACAGTGGATATCAGCTCAAAACGAGAAACCGGGGAGCCGAGTTCGAATTCCAGTTGAATCCATTGTATTCACTTACGCGCAAATACCCTTGGGAAAGGTATTAATCCGTATTAATCTGTCTCTTCCTTCCAGTTATGGGTTAAATAGCAGGACAGATTGGGTTCTATAGCCTTGGTCGGCAATCAGTCTACCGCAGAAAGCAATGGCAACCTACTGCGGGATAATCTTCTGCCCAGTCAACCATGTCTCTTTCGAGACATGATCGCCCAAGCGTGTATCACGTATGGCACTTAACTGACTGACTGATGCGCTGCTTAATTCTGGCTGCAATCCACCTAGGTGTCCTTGACAAAATCCAACGGAGAATCTGTAATATGATAGATGTAGACTTGTCAGCTCAGATACAGTCACTTTCTCACCAGCGCAATGTGTGCCTTCTACAAATCTTTTCACGGCTTCTGCTCCGATGAACTTAGCTCACTGGTGCCTACTGTATATAAATTTACTCGAGCCACAAGATTAGCAACTAGGTCCCACCCTTTTTCTTGTGAAACCAATAAATTGTAAACGCAAATTCTACTCCATCAGTTTTGTTTTCTCGCACTTCCCGCCTGTGGAATTCCCTTGCATTTAATTGCTTTCCCGACAGCTACAATCTCCAAGACTTTAAATTTAAAATCAATATTCATCTCCTATCTCACTAACCTGCATCCTCTCTCTCATGCTCTCTTCTCCGTTCACTCTATTCTCAGCAGTATTCTCATCCTTCTCTTACCCACTTCCTGACACCCCCTATAATCTGTTACTCTTTCTCATGACTTTCCTCCTATGTAACCCCTGCAAAACAATGCCTTGCTTGGGGCGATATGGTTATAAAAAAGAACTTCTGCTTTAAGTGAAAGAGTAAATCATTTACTCAGGCGAAAATCTATAGAAAGTATACTGATTTCTGAAGCTTCCACATTAAATATGCGTCCAATGTTATTTAAGGTTCATTTAGTTTGAAGGACAAAAGACCTTACCTAGATTCTATCTATTTTATCATTGAATAAATAATAATGATGACTAAAGAGAGCAGTCAAAGAAAGCAAACTTCCGCCAAAGCAATACAGACATAATCTCAGCGTTTAGCAAGAGATGATTATTAAAATGAGGAAGAATAACTGCATTGAACTTGACCGCTCTCAAGAGTGAAAATAAAAAAAATGAACTCGACCACTCTCAAAATATAGGGTGACCCCAAAAACGGGAAATTTTTAACAATCCAATAAAATCAAGAGTGGTAGAAGAAAAATATTTTATTCAAAGTAAATGAAACCTTAAAACCTGTCATTTAAGAAACAATGGTGAAATTTTCATTTTTTTTTTTAATTACGTCCTGTACATGGCGTCCTCCTGTACGAATGTATTCTTGAAATTCGCAGTGACAGTGAATGAGATACCCTGTTTATTTTCAAAAATATAAGGTCCATTGATCCCATGTAATGAAACAGCACACCATACTGTGACCTTACTAGCGTGTAAAGTGCGCTGATGAATTTCATTAGAAGTTGTGTCTGCCCAGTAACAGTAGTTTTGCTTATTCACGTAATCTTTGAGATGAAATTGGGCCTCATCTGACATCTATAACTTCCTTAGAAATTCATTTTGATCTGTGGTTACTAAAATGGCAGTGTTTACTTTGCGAGGCCACTGTTTTGCAGTGCTGTCACTTGCTCATATATACACTGACAAAATTCCTGTTTTAAATGGGTTAAAATGCGCACTTAAAGAGTATTTGGCATTTGAAAATTAATCCGGAACCTTTTCTTGCACCAAATCAATCCCAAAATTGATCCCACTTCGTGCCAATCATAAGGTCAATCAACTCTGAAAGTTTTATCTGAATCCATTTATCGGGTCTTGAAATATCTTGATTACCAACAGACAAACAAACAGACGAATGCTACTGAATACAATACCTCCAGCTGAAGGTAGAGGTAATAAGAACAAGAACAGAAAGAAGAAGAAGAAGAAGAAGAAGAAGAAGAAGAAGAAGATTAGTTCAACTAGAGGGTGCCAAGTAAGAAAGTGGAAAATTTATTGTCACTGTTTTATCCTTAGGAATAATAGACCTTGAATAACCTTGAATAAATTTCTTGAATATTCATATCCTTAAAAATCATTCGACTCTAATTAATAACTTTGATTGGTTATTATATGATTTATTACTTGCTGCTCGATCTTGTGACTTGAAATTTAAAGGTTATTTGCAGACGACTTCGTATTTCTTTCTATCCTTCTCCTATCGATAAACAACTCACTGATTTTGCGTAAGTGAATGCAATGAATTCAACTGAAATTCGAACTCGGTTCCCCGATTTCTCGTTCCGAGCCGATATCCACTGCACCACAACGCACATAGAGAAAAAAATTATCCTCACAAGTGCAGCTCACACATTACGAAAAGGTTTATCATTGTAAAATGTATGTGATGTTAGAGGTTTTGTTGTTCTTTTACACAAATACTCAGTGGAAAATGCCATTTCTGACCTTAGGTTTTTGCTCGAGACCCGGAAGGAAATGTTTTTATACAACATAATTGTACTGCAATATCTAACAAACAGGTCCGTGAGCGTTTTAAGCATTGATCAAGAAGTTAGTCTCGAAGTCCATTGCTAGAGCGGTAAGATTTTTCAAACATTTTGCCAAACTTGGGGTTTTCTGACTTACGAAACGGAACTTAGTAAATATCAATAGCGGACTAACAGATATTAATTTTGCCCAAGGCTAGCCATGAACGATTCAAAATAGATCAATCAATTCGCAGACACATTCTATGTGCATACATACTTTGTTTTCCTTTTATCAACTCGTGTGCAAATGGCCAACAGCCGAATCCTCTGAGTTGTGTACTGCGACCAATCATTGTTTTTGACTTGTTTATTTATTCTGACTGCAGGCAGTCACCACCCTGCACTGATGCGAATCCATTCTCGATCTTACAAATGTCAACAAAAGAAATTGTATAAGTTTCGGTACTTCACTCGGAAATTGTCCGAAGGCCTTCGAAGTTCACACAGAGGTACGCGAAAACTTCAAAATAAAATTAACGACTTAAGAATCTCCCAGCTAACGCGGAACATTCTTGCAACATTGCAAATGTGTTGTATATTGGTTTGGATGTAAGTGACGTAGTGGTGGTATTAGTTTTACGTTGCAATCAACTATTTTCTGGACCCTAAACTGACGTTATCACAATTTTTATATTAATGTAGTTAAAAAAAATTATGTACGAGTTAAATAATATGAAAGTATTTCTATACACTTAACATTTAAATAATAAATATTTAAATAATAATTACAAATAAATAATAAAAATTATAAATAATTAATTATACATCAATCATAAAATATTATAAATAAATATAATAATAAATATTAAAATAATACACTTAATATTTAAATAAAATAGTTAATAAAATTAACTACTCAAGGATCTCCCAGTTAACACGGAACATTCTTGCAACGTTGCAAATTGGTTAAGGTATAATTGACGTAGTGGCAGTATTATAATTACGTTGCAGTCGACTATTTTCCAGACCCCTAAACTGACGTTATCTCTATCTTATATTAATATAGCCAAGTACTGTAGCAAAGTGGATGTGCGTTGTGGTGCATCGGCTCGGAACGAGAAATCGGGAAGCCGAGTTCGAATTCCACCTGAATTCATTGCATTCACTTACGCGCAAATACCCTTGGGAAAGGTATTAATCCGTCTCTTCCTTCCAGTTATGGGTTAAATAACAGGACAGATTGAGTTCTATAGCCTTGGTCGGCAATCAGTCTACCGCAGAAAGCAATAGCAACCTACTGCAGGATAATCTTTTGCCCAGTCAGTCCTGTCTCAAAAGAGATATGATCGCCCAAGCGTGTATCACGTATGGTACTTAACTGACTGACTGTAGCAAAAAATTCTGTACGAGTTAAATAATTTCAAAATATTTTTATACACTTAATGTGTATAGAAGGTATAAAATATCTTCTTTTTTTTTTTACTGAGAATCGTTAATTGAGATAAAAAAAAAAGTTCCACGTTCTGTTATATTTCATGAATTAATTTATCAATTTCCCGTTAATGTAACGCTCCTAGGTAACTTATTCGCAGTATTACAAGGTTTATTTTGTTTTCTTTGTTAAACAAATGGCTTACGGCCTATCACGTTGAATACACCGGTTCTCGCTCGATCACCGAAGTTAAGCAACGTTGAGCCTGGTCAGTACTTAGATGGGTGACCGCTTGGGAATACCAGCTGCTGTAAGCGTTAGTGACGGATGTGCATTGTGGTGCATTGGATAACGGCTCGGAAAGAGAAATCGGTGAGCCGAGTTCGAATTCCAGTTGAATGCCCTGCATTCACTTAAGCACTGGTACCCTTGGAAAAGATATTAATCCGTTCCTTCCCTCCAGTTATGGATTAAATAACAAGGGTAAGACTTGGGGACCCTGCTCTTAAAAACAAATCACAATGAATCTTGATAAAAGAAAATTGTAAAAATAAAATAACCTTATCTTAAATCACTGGTCATGACCTTAAATGATCCCGTAAGGATTGATAGGTCGTTAGACCTCAAAGCAAACAAACTTTGTTAAACAGCATATCAAATCATGATGATTCATTTAATGCAGGAATTTAATTTTCTTGGGAGCTTTAATATAATAAAATAGATGGTACTCACCTTTTGTCCATATATGTTTGGAATACAGTTTAATTTTATTTAAGAAATTATAGAATAAGAATATATTGCTGGTAATTTTTCTCATTTTGGTGTCCAACACTTATATGATTTACATGGCAAAACGAAGCAACTTCAAAAAAATCTGGGAAGTGTTTTATCAGAGGACGAAAAGAAGTTGGTTTGCTTTCACAGGGTTTAGGTTTGTTTAGTAACATTTAAATTTCTTATGGGTCACTTAATTCAAAAATTTAATTTTCATGGTGACATTAGCAATTTCATTTATAAGCATGTATTGCTAGTAATCATTTTTCCAAAATGGAAATTTTACGATGAAATAACCCAAGTTCGGAGGTTATCTATTTTTCCATAGTTGCAACAGGCGGTACTACCCAGGTTTTTTTTCTCTCACTGTAACCCCCTGCGCACCAGTGGTAATCCAGCCTTGTTTCGTGTGAAATGATCCTAAAAAAAATCATATAATTCAATAATGGAAACAGAGTAATTACCAAAAGTAATGAAACTATTATAAACTGTCGGTAAGCCGGAAAAAAACACGAGAAAATGAACTGTAAATCTAGGGATTGTCACAGAGCAGCAAACGCCAAATTTGATAATCTCAAAGCTGGAAAGACATTGTTAATAGATAAATAATCGACATTTTTAAGTTTTTCAATATTAAGTATTGAAAAGAAAACAATAAGAAAGAGAATATACAAATCCTATATATAGGCGTTCTGATAAAAAATAATTTGGAATTGTTATAAAAATAACTACAGTGTCGAGGCAAATGGCTGAACCGATTTTTTTGATAATCTCAAAGCTGGAAAGACATTGTTAATAGATAAATAATCGACATTTTTAAGTTTTTCAATATTAAGTATTGAAAAGAAAACAATAAGAAAGAGAATATACAAATCCTATATATAGGCGTTCTGATAAAAAATAATTTGGAATTGTTATAAAAATAACTACAGTGTCGAGGCAAATGGCTGAACCGATTTTTTTGATAATCTCAAAGCTGGAAAGACATTGTTAATAGATAAATAATCGACATTTTTAAGTTTTTCAATATTAAGTATTGAAAAGAAAACAATAAGAAAGAGAATATACAAATCCTATATATAGGCGTTCTGATAAAAAATAATTTGGAATTGTTATTATAAAAATAACTACAGTGTCGAGGCAAATGGCTGAACCGATTTTTTTATCCCCTCAACGCGTCTTATCTCTGTCGTTTTCTTTTTAATATCCCACAATGTGATAACGATAGCTTTTTAAAGAGATAATATAGTGTGGAAATGGTCACAAATAACTGGTTAGACTCAGGTGTTTCATCCAGGTGAAAAAAAAAGGTAAATGTCACAGGATAAAAACACAAAGGAAAAAAGTAACAAGACGATGTTAGAACTGCTTTTATTTCTTTTATTAATAGACATTCTATCGAATTCTCACTTTTGGGTCTTTTAGATCATATATAAATCTGTGATTTGCTGCGTAAACGCCATAAAAATGCACCAATTTTAAACAAATTCTGAAGTGGATCGTGACGTGTGGGACTGGGCATTGCGTGAGTGTCGGTCTATTTTTTATAAAACTTGCTTCTACTCCGACGAGCTTAACTCACTGATGCCTCCTCCACAAGAATTTACTCGAGTAACCAGACTGGCAACAAGGTCCCACTCTAAATGCAGCCACTACTTCTACTCCAGAAGCTTCCTTTCTCGCACATCCCGACTGTGGAACACCCTTCTGTATACTTGCTTCCCTGACGGCTACAATCTCCAAGAATTTAAATACAACGTCAATTCCCATCACTTGTTCACTTGACTACAGACCTTCTCTTGTCCTTTCCTCATCACCTCGTGTATCTTGTTCTTTTCCTTTCTCACTCTACCCTTGCAAATGTCTTCACACTGGTATTCCCATTCTCCTCTTGCCCTTTCTCCGACACCCCACTATATGTAAATCGCTTCATTTTATAAAAATGTAAATTTCTAAATAAAATGTTTGGAATGTAGCTTTTTGTTTCCATAACCTTTTAGATTGTAGTATTGGTAACCTTACGTGGGAGGAGTTTAAAATCTATCTGTAAAAAAAAAAATGTTTTTAAAGATTTTTAAGTGGTCTTAAATTTTTGATCGGGAGTATATATATATATATATATATATATATATATATATATATATATAAGTATAGGGTAGGTATGGATGGAATAAAATTCCGTAACCAAAAAACACTATTCTTTAAAAGTGCTCAATAGAATTAGAGCAAATAATATTTATTTAGAATTTATAACATAAGTATACGTGAGTATCTATTTTGTTTCGACATGACTCGAAAAGAAAAGCTCTCAAACAAAAATTAGCCATTTCTGTAGAGGTATTATAATATTTGTTTCTTACATATTCTATCTATCTATATATATATATATATTATTGTCATCCGCAGAAAGATCTGCTTCGCTGTATCACAGCTCATCAGTACGGTTAGATTCCGATTGCTACACAATCCAGGCTCGAAACTCGACCGATTTGGCGTCAGTCGGCGGCCCTATATATATGATTATATATATATGATTAATTTTGTTATACAATAAAAAATACATTGTGACATGGAAATTTCTATATTTAGAGATTTCCATCTCGTCATCTGGCAATGTTAGATGTTAGTTATGAAAATGATTTAGATATCTCGAGACATAGAAATTTCTGTGTCGCAATGTATTTTTAATTTTTAATTTTATAACAAATTAATTATTTATTTTTAAAAAAAAGTAAATGCCAAAGAACTCATAATCGTAAAACCTTGGGTCCTCTTTACCTTGATTTAGATAGATAGATAGATAGATAGATAGATAGATAGATAGATAGATAGATAGATAGATATAAAGCCTCTAATAGATAGATAGATAGATAGATAGATAGATAGATAGATAGATATGGATGTAAATAATTATGCTTATATTTAATTCGCGCAGGTACACGCCGATATGGGAATATTTATCCGGTGTAAATAGAACAGTTCTCAATGTAATATAACAGTTATAATGTATATAATAATAAAAATACATATTATCCTACGTTTAGAATAATGTGCGTATCTATTAGGATAGTAAATAATAATAAAGTACTAAACATAGGAAAATATGTATGTTTTTCTAATATATATATATATATATATATATATATATATATATATATATATATATATATATTTGTATGACAAAGTTGAAAAAATTACTTGTGACGCGTTTCGTCCTACAGGAGTTAACCAGACATTGTTATGATTATACGACAGCACATACGTGAGGTAGATTGGTGTCAGAATGTTAAAATTATTTTATATAAAGGTGCTGGGAACTTTAGTTTTTTTTCTTGCTGAATTATTTTAGATTCTTTTATTCTTTCTAACACTTTTTTTAAGTTGGCATTTCACACTGAAATAATGGAACCATAAATAAAAAGATCGATCGATATGAAGAGACTGACATAGATAGATAGATAGATAGATAGATAGATAGATAGATAGATAGATAGATACGAACAGACTGAGATAGATAGATAGATAGATAGATACATACATACATACATACATACATACATACATACGAACAGACTGAGATAGATAGATAGATAGATAGATAGATAGATAGATAGATAGATAGATAGATAGATATGAAAGCGTGAGAACGGGAATCCAGAGGAAGTTAGAAGAAGCATCAAGTAAATAGCGATTCAAAGATAGATATGAAGAGACTGAGATAGATAGATAGATAGATAGATAGATAGATAGATAGATAGATAGATAGATAGATAGATAGATAGATAGATATGAAAGCGTGGGTACGAGAAAACAGTGTAAGTAAGAAGAAGCAGCAAGTAAATAACAATTCACAATAACTTCTACATAAAGGTTTATGAATTCACAATCGCCATTAAAAATGATACTCCGCTTTCAAAATGGCCTCGACAGTAAATGATAGAGTCTGATCAATATGTCTTCAAGAAGCTACTTGAAGCAACAATTGACATATTGTCTGGAGATCTTCATTTGCCTTTTATTTTCTTGCTGCTTTTACTTTCCCCACGTGACATTTCATTCTTTGCTTATTAGTTTTTTGAGTTCAGCCATCTGCTTTCTCTAAAAAAACAACAAAATGCAGAAGACACATGAGATTAAAATTAATTTGCAATAATGCTTCCTTTTCTCACGTATTATTTTCCATTTTTCATATCTGTAGTTCTATACGTCTCATTCTCTCTTTCTCTCTCTCTCTCTCTCTCTCTCTATATATATATATATATATATATATATATATATAAGAGATACATTTCTTTTTAATATATCAAGAACTATTTTAGTAGGAAGAGAAGTATGACAAAATGGAAAATGTCCTTACGAATTCATCTAACGAATCGCGTTACACGAAAACCTTTTTTCACTTTATATATATATATATATATATATATATATATATATATATATATATTCAGTTACTTTCTCACCGACCTGATGTGGCTACCCTCTGTCTTTTCTACAATTATTTTCATGGCAACTACTCTGACAGATTTTTTAACGTGTTACCTCGACCATTTGTACTTACCTGTGTCAAGAAATTGGTATCAAGGTCCCACACTATTACCGCCAAAATAGTTAATTGTAACCGTCACTTCTATTCTAATAGTTTCTCTTCTCACACCTCCCAATAATGGAACTCACTTCCATTTGCTTGCTTCCTTGATAGCTACAATCTCGTGAAATTTAAATGAAACGCCGATTGCCATCTTTTATTTACCTGATTCCCAACCATGGCTTATCATTTCTTCGACATCTCCTGTACTTTTTTTTTATTATTCTTTCACGGTAATCCCCTGCGTATCAGTAGCAGTTCTGTCTTTCTTGGTATGAAATGATTATTAAAAATGTAGATTGAATAGATCGGTTAATGAAATTTGAAGAATAAAAAGAAAAAAACTGATAAAAATATGACCAATGAGTATTTGTCTATATTTCTGAGATGAGATAGTATTTACAGTATTTACATTATTCGGACTATTGTTTTCATCTTTGTTATCATTTGTACGACGTTTCGTCCGTTGTACGCTCCGACCTTCTTCAGGTGCTAGGAATTTTTAACCAAACACTTTATTACAACCAGTGGAGTATATCATCCTCATTCTTTGCGTAAAACTTCTATTGGAAGTCATGAGTTATCTCCCTCTAACCCTGCATATTACTTGTCCATCACTGCTGTAGCCTGATGTTGAACTCACAATTCTAAGAATCAAGTCAGGAACTAACTGATATACCCCATGCAGTTTGAGTTTGAGTTTTGTTGAACGGCATATCAACCTCTGTGGGATATTTAATGCCAAAAAAAAAATCGAGTTTTAAGCTATATTTTTAATATTTGGTTATAGGGATAAGGTTGATTTAGTCAGATTTTAATAAAAAAATTTGTTTTTATTCTTTTTTTTATTTTAGAAAACTGAAAATTACTTCTAGTTTTGTATTCAAAAATGTTTTGCTGAGAATAATGTTTTTCTTTTAAAAATGTGTTATGGTAATTATTGTTTTCTTCAAAAATGTATTGTTGGTAATATTTTTCTTACAAAATGTATATTTTTTTCATTTTTATGTATATATTTCTATAAAAGTGTATTTTTATACTTTCATAGTGTTTTGACCCCAATTTGGGGGTTAACTATTTGCCCATAGCTAGGACCCTAACAAGTGCTACCACTCCAGGTCAGGTTGGACCCGAGAATAACAACAATTAAGAGGTGGTTCCATGCTCTTCACAAACTCCCAATCAGAGGTCTTGCTGCCGGATGAAGTTTACGTCATGCCCAGGAACTTTCTTTTTTGTCCTCGTTTTTGTCTTCCGTTATAAAATATTTTCTTTCTTTTATCTTTCTCTTTATTTAATCAAATTGTTTGAGTCTGTGCAGTCAGTCAGTTAAGTGCCATACGTGATACACGCTTGGACGATCATGTCTCGAAAGATAGAAAGACTTACTGACTAGGCAGAAAATTATCCCGCAGTAAGTTACCATTACTTACTGGTTGCCAGCCAAGGCTATAGAAACCAATCTGTCCTGTTATTTAACTCATAACTGGAAGGAAGAGACGGATTAATACCTTTCCCAAGGGTATTTGCGCGTAAGTGAATGCAATGAATTCAATTGGAATTCGAACTCGGTTCCCCGATTTCTCATTCCGAGCCGATATCCACTGCACGCACATAACAGACATTGAGTCTGTTTCAAGACACCGAATCGATAAGATTAGAAACTAAGATGACTATATTGTGCTAGTGTTTGTCTTATTGTAAATCATCTTTCGAAATACTAGTTTTGATCTGGGTTTCTCATACTCACCGCTGACCCGGATGGTTAATGCCTCGGGACCTCTTTCTATTTTCTCTCTGTAGTTTTCAGAATTTCTCTCCCATAAATTCTGCCTCCCCACTCTTTCCGTCGTTCTCTCTATGTTATTTATTTATTTTCCCAATATGTTTCTTCTTTATTTCTTCTTCTCTCGTTCTTTATTTTTCTCTCATATTTTATAGCCTTTTTACATTCGTTTCTTCTCATCCTTCTCATTTTTCTCTTCTCTCTCTCTCTCTCTCTCTCTCTCTCTCTCTCATTTCTTTACTCTCTGTAAGATTTCAGCTCTTCTTCTCACTCTCACATTTTCATAGAACCATTCTATAATATTTCACCTTTCTCTCACTCTCTCTCTATATCTATCTATCTATCTATCTATCTATTTCTTCCTTACTCCTTTTATCTTTTTTTTTCTACGGCATTTTTATCTGACTCTTTCTAGATTTCATTGGACAGCGGTATGAAAACAGAAATATGAGAGCCAAGTTCGAATTCCACTTGTCTTAGTTGCATTCATTTACGCGCAAATAACATTGGGAAAGTTATGAATCCCCCAGCTGTGAATTAAATAGTAAGACTTCTATTTGAAAAAAATATTGTTATTCTCAAAAATTTATTAATGTAATATTCACTCGCAAAAATATTCTTACAGTCAAAGATGTTTCGGCTTTAAACAACCCACAAAGGGTTGATAAACCTTAAAATATGTATCAATCAATCATAATTGTTCCTTCTTCCACCTCTTTTTTCTCCCACTCCTGTACCATTTCTCTACTCTCTTGATCCCATTTCCCGTCTCTTTCTATCTCTCGTCTATTTCTTTTCTACAATAAATTTTCTCTCTCCTTGTTCTCTTCTCTCGTCTCCATACCATTTCCCCACTCTCTCTTTTCCTGTTTATCTTTTTCAACTATTTTATCTATTCGTCGACTGTTCTTCCACTTTTCTCTCTTAACACTCCTTCTTCACGAATTTTTTTTTAATTTTTTTTTTTATAAGCGTTTCACCCCGAGTAAGGCATGTCACTGCCACTACTGTGCAGAGGGCTACGTAGAGTGGAGAAAGGCTGATTAAATATAGGAAATAACAGAGGGTGGGTGATAGGCGGGTAAGAACACCGAGAATGAGGGTTAGGTAGATGAGAGTGTTGTGAGAATAATTGGGAGTTAGTGTGATAGGAGGTGTCTATTGACCCTACATTTAAACACCTGGAGATTGTAACTGTCGGGAAAGCAGACTTGTGGAAGGGAGTTCCACAGGCGGGAAGCGCGAGAAAAGAAGCTGTTGGAGTAGAATTTACGGTTACATCTTATTTGTTTAACTGTAAAACCTAGTTGCTAATCTAGTATTTCGTCCAAATTCGTGCTTAGGCGGCACCAGTGATCTAAGCTCATCGGAGCAGAAGCCATGAAAGTACTTGTAGAAGAGGCACAGGGAAGCTACATCACGCCGGTGTGAGAGTGGCTGCAGCCGGTCTGCCAAGTCAGTATCAACCACGTTACAGATCCTCCTTTGTATTTTGTCAAGAAGCCCAAGGAGAGCAGCAGGGGCACCCGACCAGATATGGCAGCAATATTCAATACACGGGCGGATGGTAGATTTGTATATGTGCAGAATAGTTTCAGGTGGGAAAAATTTCCGGGCCCTGCACAGGGAGCCCACTTTCATAGCAGCAGATTTGGCAATGGATTCAATATAGTCATTCCATTTGAGGTCCGCCGAGAGTGTAAGGCCAAGGAGGCGTAGTATTTTACTCTCTGGGAGGCTAGCCTGTCCCATGCTAATGGGAGGTAGATGCGATTGTCTATGGTTATTAGTTGATAACAGCTTTGTTTTGGAGGCATTGAAATTTAGCAACCATTTCCTACCCCAGGTCACTACGGATTGGAGGTCCCTTTCAAGTGCGGCAGCGAGGTTCACTTTGTCGTCCAGACCTGGTTTCTGATCGATGCGGGAGTAGATTGTTGTGTCGTCGGCATACATGCCAATATTCTCTCTCTCTCTCTCTCTCTCTCTCTCTCTCTCTCTCTCCTTTCCTTATTTTTTCTAAATCTTCCATCTTTTGTCTTCTATCCATTTTCCCTCTCCCTCTCTCGTATTTCTTTTGTACTATAATCGTTATCTCATTTCTCTTTGTAGTCTTATTTCCACAGCATGATTGTTTCTCTCGGCTATTTTCTTTAATTTTTTCCCACTGATCTCTTTTTTATATCTCCGTAGCTCTCTCTCACTCTCTCTTACTCTATCTCTCATTTATTTTCAATATAATTGTAACTCATCCTGGTTCTTTAGATCTTATCCCAATACTCATTCTCTTATTTCTTTTCAGTGTAATCTTGTTCTTGTGCGTTGTAGTACAGTGGATATCGGCTCGGAACGAGAAACCGGGGAACCGAGTTCGAATTCCAGTTCAATCCATTGCATTCACTTACGCACAAATACCCTTGGGAAAGGTATTAATCCGTCTCTTCCTTCCAGTTATGGGTTAAATAGCAGGACATATTGGGTTCTATAGCCTTGGTCGGCAACCAGTCTACCGCAGAAAGCAATGGCAACCTAGTGCGGGATAATCTTCTGCCCAGTCAGTAATGTCTCGAAAAAGACATGATCGCCCAAGCGTGTTTCCCGTATGGCACTTAACTGACTAACTTGTTCTTTTATTCTATCTCCATCTCCCTTTCCCACACTCTTCCTTTCTAGGATAATTGTTCTCTCTCCTTCCTCTTTTCTTTCATCTTTATACCATTTCTCACTTTCTCTCTCTCACTCTCTCTCTCACGAACCCACAAACACAGTCTCTCTCTTTCTCATTCTCTCTCTCTCTCTCTCTCTAACTCTACAATGTTTCTCCCACTGCACTTTCTTTTCTTCCCTCTCCCTACTATTTTTACATTCTCTTCCTCTTTCTTTTCACAATAATTTTTCTCTCTCTCCTTTTCTCCCATATCCATTCTACTCTCTCACTCACATTCTGCCTCTCCCTCTCTCTCATTCTCTCTCTCTCTCTCTGCCTATAATTTTCTCTCACTGCTTTCTCTCTTTTCTCTCATATACATTCCCTCCACCTCTCTATCTCCCTCTCTCTCCCCCTCACTAATAATTTCCCCGCTGCTCTCTCTTTACTTCCGTCCCATTCCATTTTCTATTTTCTTTTTCTCTCCTACTTTTCTTTTTCTTTTAAATGTTCTCTTTTACTTTTTATACATTACGCTTTCTCTTTCTCTCTCTCTCTCTCTCTCTCTACAATTTTCTTCCACTGTCTCTCTTTCTTTCTCTCTCTCTCTTTTCTCTCGTCACCATTACATTTTCCATTCTCTTTTTCACACCCACTTTTCTTTTCTCTTTAATTGTTCTCTCTCCTTCCTCTTTTCTCTCATATACATTCCGCTCTCTCCCTCTCGCTCTCTCACTTTCTCTCTCTCTCTCTTCTCCCTTCTCCATTCCATTTTCCTTTCTCTTTTTCGCTCCCACTTTTTCTCTTTAATTGTTCTCTCTCTCCTCTTTTCCCTTATATCCATTGCACTCCCCTTCTCTCACTCTCTCACTTTCTCTCTCTCCCTCTGAGATGTTCTCCCACTGCACTTTCTTTTCTCGCATCTCCATATTATATTTTTTTCTTTTCCCGCCCATTATTTTTATCTATAACTGTTTTCTATCCTTCTTTTCTCCCATATCCATTCTACACTCTTTCTCTTAATCTCTCTTTCCCCCACTCTTTCTCTCTCTTTCCAATTTTATTCCAATCCTCTGTCTCTCTTTTCTCACATCTCCATGCCATTTATCATTCTTCTGCTTATTTCTTTTTTTTTTTTGTTTATTTCCCTCGCTTGTTCTTCTCTCTATTAATTTGCATTTCCTTTTCTTTCTCTTTATTTCTTCTATACTCGAAATATTTCCAATACTCTCTGGCCTTTCTTCTTTTTGCCGCTTCATATTTTCTTCAGCATGCTCTATCTGGCTTTCCCTCTTTATTTCTTGACTTTTTTTCTCTTGACCCTGATATCTTAAGCACGTATAAGAACTAAACAATAAAAACATTAAAAGATATTCTCATTGCCAGAGTCGACTAAAGAAAGATATTTTCGATTCCACGAATGTATTTGATAATCTATCATTCACTTTTTGATGATTTTTCGCATCTTTTTGTGTCCATCTCATTGTTTCCCTTCCAACCCAATTCTATTCTGCAAGACTTTCTACTGTTTTTTTTTCCCTTCCTTGTTCGTGCCCTTACGCTTGTGGCGTGCCGTATTGGGCTTTCACCGGCATCGTGTATGCATGTCCACCATCAATCTTTTACACAATGGTCCATTGTACCTGATGATTGTGTTGGACAGTACATGCTCCGTTGCCTGTTTGAAGACAATCCACTTAGTTTGGGTCAAATCAGAAACATTGAATCTATAGTCCAAATATTGGTTCTATCTCAGACAGACTACCAATATGTATTTATTTTCAAGCGTTACGTTATTTTTCTATTGAGCCAACCAGGCATCAAATGTATTGACTAATTATAACCAGATATCATACTAATTATAACCAGACATAAAGTGCATTTATTAATTATAAATAAAATGTTTATTACAATTCAGCGACTCACCACCTGTATTTTAAAAATAATTTTTTCTTTCGTGTGTGTTTATGTGTGTGTGTATCAACGTATCGATTTTTATAAATACAGACGTCTGCCATTCTCAACATTATCAAAAATATAAGAATGTAAAGAATAAGAATATAAGATTATAATAAGAATATAAGAATATAAGAACTAGCAAATTTAAAATGCATTGGCATTTCTTTAACATTTCCTCAACAAGCATATTCATAAGACTGGGAAGCCAAATTACCTAAAATTCAAAAAAAATATTCTTCTTCTTCTTCTTCTTCTTCTTCTTCTTCTTCTTCTTCTTCTTCTTCTTCTATGTGCCCTGTCCTTTCAGGGCGTAAGCGATTATGGCTTTCCGCATCTCCCTATTCCTGGTGGCTCTTAGCACGCTTTCTCCTGTTACACAACGCAACCCTCGTTCCGTCATCCACCTGATCAAGTCCTTCAAATATGTTATCCTCTGTTTTCCCCTGGCTCTCTTTCTCTCTATCTGGCCTGTTAGTATCAGGTTCTCTAAGCCTTCCTTCCTCATTGCATGTCTCAGGAAATTTAGCTGTCTCTTCCTGATGGTCAGTATTAATTTTCTGTTTGTTTTCATCCTTTCCAAAACCTCATCATTGCTCACATGCTCGATCCATGATATTCGCAGCATAGAATGCTCAAATAATTTAATTTTATAACATTACATGATATTTAACAAAATTTCCAAAACATTCGGCTATCGATGGATAAACTACAAGCTCCGTGTTAAAAATATTTTAAACTGAAAGTAATATTTGTTCTGAATTAGATTAATTAATGGATTAAAATTTAAATAGGCTATTTTTTTTAAATAGCGTTTCAATAAAGTATAATATATTTTCCAAAGATAATTTAATAAAGCGAATTATGTTGCGTTGACAGATTTGTCAATATAGACGATTTTGTCGATTTTTCTGATAATCAAAACCAAATATTTCCGATCAGTTTAAATTCAGTTTGAAACACAGACAATTATTTTGCTTACTAGAAATGTCAAATTTATTTTATAAGCTTGGAATCAAAACTAAAATAAAATTGGAGTAGATAGATCAAATTGGAGAAGATAGATCTATCTATCACCCAGTTCACTCTCCATCCTCGTCTATTGAACAGGTGAAGAGGCTCATCCCTTGTTCTCTGTTTAGGATGTGGTTTCCGGCTTTCTCTTTTCCAATCTTCTCACTTTTTTTTCAATTGGAGTAGATAGATCTATCTATCACCCGGTTCACACTCCACCCACGTATATTGAACAGGTTAAGAGGCTCATCCCTTGTTCCCTGTTTAGGATACGGTTTCCAGCTTTCTATTTTCCAATTTTTTCACTTTGTTTTTTCTTTTTTTTTCAATTGGAGTAGATAGACTAAACTATCACCCGGTTCACACTCCACCCACGTCTATTGAACAGGTTAAGAGGCTCATCCCTTGTGCCCTGTTTAGGATGTGGTTTCCAGCTTTCTCTTTTCCAATTTTTTCACTATTACGTAGCCCCCTGCATATCAGTGGCTTTACCGCCTTGCTCGGAGTGATACGATCAAAAAAAATATTCAAGAAATATTTTTCATTCTTAAAAATGAATTTTAAAACTGAGGTATTGTTTGTTTTTATTTTATTTTATTTTATTTTAGAAGTACCTACTATACTTTTTCATTAAGCCACAGAATAACAAAAATCAGTTAACTCAGTTTCCTCTGTAATTTCATGACCATTTGCAACAAGAAGCTCCAAAGGAAAGGATCATTTTAACATTTTTGAAGGATTGAATCCAAAACATGAACCCAGAATCAAAACCGAAATGTGCATCAAGAAATGTAATCGTTATTTTGTTTCCAAATATGGAATCAAAATAACGATGACATACAGCCTGAGTGGGTGACATATTGTCCCATTCTGAACAAATTGTTTTTTCCCAAAGTGTATTATTTTGTCAACAGAACGCTACATACAGCTACCGGCTCCTACGATTTGAAAAATTTGATTGCTGCATTGACAATGCACAAAAATTCTCACAATTCTGTAAATGTTCTGAATACTTTGGCCTACAAAGAATTGATTCAGCAATCGATCATTGGAAATCAACTTAGATTAAGTTGCATGATAGATCACAAGTACGTTTTCTCACATTATAATTAGTTTATAATACATTCACACAGGAGGGTGCGAATAATTTTCCGGGTGGAATAAGGCTTCACTGCCCACCTCTCCGCATTGGGAAATGGAATGCATACCCTGGTTTTGAAATCTCCCCTCATCATAGATAGATAGATAGATAGGAGGGAGAGTACAGCGGCCAAAATGTTGTGAGAACAGCGTGTAACATAAGGTCTATCAGTCAAATATAAATAATGTAAATAAAGATAACTTCTCGTCCAAGAAATTTACACAGAAACCTATGTGTGTGTGCGCGCACGCGCGTACAGATATACATTTGTGTGTTTGTTTCAAAGTGAGAATAAGAAAGAGTAGAGGTTTTATGTGTGTTTGTGTGCCTGATTCAATATGAGAATCAGAAAATGAATGGCTATGAAAGTCGGTTCTCTGTGCAGGGCCAGGAATTTTTTTCCCGTCTGACTCCATCCTGCACATATCTAAATCTACCATCCGCCCGTGTACTGAATACTGCTGCCACATCTGGTCGTGTGCCACTGCTATTCACCTAGAGGTCCTTGACAACATCCAACGTAGATTCTGTAATGTGACTGATACCGACTTGGCAAGCCCGGCTGCAGTCACTCTCCCAACGGTGTGTTTTGGCTTCCCTGTGCCTCTTCTATAAATACCTTCACGGCTTCTGCTCCGATGAACTTAGATCACTGGTGGCCTCTAGGTATGAATTTGCACGAGATACTAGATTAGCAAGTAGGTCCCACCCTTTTACAGTGAAACCGACAAAATGTAATCGCAATTTCTACTCTAACAGTTTCTTTTCACGCACTTCCCCCCTGTGGAATTCTCTTCCATATAATTGCTTCCTCAACACTTACAATCTCCAGGAATTTAAATGAAAGGTCAATAGACATCCCTTACCACACTAACTCGCATCCATTCTCTCAAACTCTCTTTCCATCTACCCCATCCCCATCCTCGGTATACTCATCCGTCTATCACCCTCCTCCCGACATTTCCTATAATTAACCACTCTTTCTCATCAATTTTTTCTATGTAACCCCCTGCTCATCAGTGGCAGTGGAATGCCTTGCTTGGGGTGAAATAAAAAAATGTCTCTTGAATTTAATATAAGTGCTTTGATTGTTTGTTTTTTAGCTTCTTTTCACCCAATATAAAACCCAAAAGAAAGACAAGGTAGTTGTTTGTTGAATGATGTTTTTGTACGAGGGTAAGAGGAGGAGGTTAGAAATTTATGAGAATATGTAGAATAATAACAGTTGATCCTAAGCTTAAAGTGGTTAAGAGCCACCCAGGGTAGTGGTTACTGAATCATGTTGTTGCATGAGTGTAAGAGGAGGCAAGTAGTACTGTGTATGAGGATAAGTAGACAAGACAACGTTTGATCTTAGAGTTGATGTGGTTAAGATAATAGCGATCGAAGAATCTTTTTCTCGGGCCTTTGTTACGTTTTTTTTTTTTTTTTTTTAATCATTTCACCCCGAGCAAGGCAGAAACGCCACTGATGTGCAGGGGGTTACATAAATGTAAAACGATTAATTAGAAAAGAGTGAGGAGTACAAGCTAGTTAGAAAGGAACAATAGAAAGCTGAGAAAGCAGGTGCGATGACAGATACATAGGTGGAGAGAAAGGGAAGGTTATACAGGGTTGGGGAGAAAGCTAGAGTCCAGTGGTTAGTAGATGAGTATTAACTTTGCATTTAAATTTCTGGAGGTTGTAGCCGTCAGGAAAACAAGAATACGGGAGTGAGTTCCACAGGCGGGAAGTGCGAGAGAGGAAGCTGCAGGAGTAGAATTGTCGTCTGCATTTAGCTAACCTGACTGTGAATGGGTGGGACCCAGTTGCCAGTCTGGTTGCACGGGTAAACACCTGTTGAGGAGGCATCAGTGACTTAAGCTCATCCGAGCAGAAGCCATGAAAGTATTTATAGAAGAGACAGAGGGAGGCGACATTTCGACGATGGGAAAGTGGCTGCAGTCGAGTCGCTAGATCAGTACCTATCACATTACAGACTCTCCTTTGGAGCTTGTCAAGAACACTGAGGAGAACGGCAGGGGCACCTGACCATAAATGGCAGCAGTACTCCATGCACGGACGGATGGTTGACTTGTATGCACGGACGGATGGTTGCTATGAAATACGAAAGGAATGGCGATTACTCGTCCCAGTGTAAGTGGTATGCCGGATCTTAGCTGTGAAAATCTGAACTATCGGAAGTAATAAAGCTTTTAGCCTATTTCATGATCTCCATTCTTTTTGCCTACATCTGTATTTTCTACTTTCTTTATTTTTATTTTGCTTTTTCGTAGTCCTGATTCCTTGGCATGACGGTAAACTGCACACAGCAGTAAGACCTCTGATTGGGAGGTTGGGAGGAGCAAAGAACCACCTATTATTGCTGTTGTTACCAGGTCAACTCTGATCCATAGTGGTAGCACCTGTTAGGGTCCCAGGTATGGGCAAATAGTTAACCGCAAATTGCGGGTCAAAACACTATGAAAGTATAAAAATAGACTTTTATGAAAAAAGAATATATATACACTATTGAAAAAGCCACCCCAATTTAAAAAAAAAACTATATTCATTTACAATTATTCACTTGGCAATAAATACTAAAAATAGTATGAAATACATTATTAAAAAGAAAAAAACTAGGGTGGCCATAATAATTATGGCCGGTAGTGTACATGAAAAATAGACTTTTATAGAAAAATATAAATCTTTTTAAGAAAAAATATTACCAACAATACATTTCTTAAGAAAATTACCGTAATACATTTTTGAAGAAGAAAAAAATTTTCTCAGGAAAACATTTTTAGTATTTGTCTATATTTCTGAGATTAGGTACGTTTTACGGTATTTACATTATTCGGACTATTGTCCTCATCTTTGTTGTCATTTGCACGATGTTTCGGCGGTTGTAAACTCCGGCCTTCTTAAGGTACTAGGAATTTCGAACCGAACTCTCTGTTACAATCACTGGTTTATATATTCATTGGGCCAGTGGATATAGACGTTGGTTAGTTCCTGATTTGACGCTTTGTGTTGTGATTTCAATACCAGGTTATAGCAGTGGTGAACAAGTAACTTGCAGGGTTAGAGGGAGATAACTCATGAGGGAGATAACTCATGACTTCCAATCGAGGCTTTACGCAAGAAATGAAGTTCATATACCCAGTGATTGGTTTGGTTCATAGCACCTGAAGAAGGCTGGAGCTTATAAACGTCGTACACATGGCAACAAAGACGAAAACAACAGTCTGAATAATGTAAATATTGCAAAACATTTTTGAATACAAAACTAGAAAAACATTTTCAATTTTCTAAAATGAAAAAAGAATTAAAATAAAAAAAAATTGTTAAAATCTGACTAAATCGACCTTCCCACTATAACTGAACATTTTTTGAAAATACCTTAAAACCCCACCTTTTTGGCATTAAATAACCCACAGAGGCTGATATGCTGTGAAACAAAAATCAAATTCAAACTCGTAGACGTGAATGAATATTTGCCATAGAAATAGTGATATAGCACTGCGTGACTTGCAACGTATCATCTATGGGAGAGTGGTTGCAAAATGGGAAATAATCATCCACTATGCTCTGTAGTGAACTGTCTCAAAGGCAAAAGAGCCAAGATAAACAGAAAGAAAGTGTATGAGTTGCTTATATTTGTCTATACTTCTGCGATGAGATAGTATTTACGTTATTTACATTGTTAGCGAATGTGCGTAGTGGTGTAGTGGATATCGACTCGGAACGACAAATCGGTGAGCCGAGTTCGAATTCCAGTTGAATTCCTTGCATTCACTTACGCTCAAATACCCTTGGGAAAGGTATTCATCCGTCTCTTCCCTCCAGTTATGGGTTAAATAACAGGACAGATTGGGTTCTATAGCCTTGGATGGCAACCAGTCTACCGCAGAAAGTAATGGCAACCTACTGCGGGATAATTTTCTGCCCAGTCAGTCATGTTTCTTTCGAGACATGATCGCCCAAATGTGTATCACGTATGGCACTTGGCTGACTGACATTGTTCGGGCTACTGTCTTCATGTTTACAACGTTTCGGCCGTTGTACGCTCCGGCCTTCTTTTCGATCATAAATATTTATTTCAATCACTGGAGTATATCATTCTTATTCCATGTGCGATGCCATTTCAGATATCCTTCTCAATTAAACTTAACTCTTAAGTTATTTTCTCACCACTGCTGTAGCCTGGTCTTGAACTCACAACTTTTTGGGTCAAGTCATTAGAACTTACCAACGCCTCTATCCACTGGGCCATGTGTCATTGAGCACGTGTTTTTTTAATCACTTCATTCCAAGCAAGGCCGTTTTACTGCTACTGTTACGCAGGGGGTTACATAGACAGAAGGTGACGAGAAAGAGGGGCAGGTTATAGGGCTATCATATAGAGGGTAATAGAAGAATGAGAATACTGGTGTGATAGAGGTGGAGTGGATGTAGAAAAGAGCTTGAGAGAAAGGGTGTGAGTTAGTGAGATAGGAGATGACTAGTGACCTTACATTTAAGTTCTTGGTGATCGTAGCTGTCGGGGAAACAAGTATACGGAAGGGAATTCCATAGGCGGGAAGTGCGAGAAAAGAAGCTGTTAGGGTAGAAATTGCGGCTACATTTTATCGGTTCCAATGTAAAAGCGTGGGACCTAGCTGCTAGTCTAGTAGCTAGAGTAGATTCATACATAGGGAGCACCAGTGAGAGTTCATTGGAGCAGAAGCAGTGAAAGTATTTGTAGAAGAGACACAGGGAAGTCACATTACGCAGATGAGAGAGCGACTGCAGCCGAACTGCCAAGTCGGGATCGATCCCATTACAGATTTTCCGATGGATTTTGTCAAGAATCTCGAGGTGAATAGCAGGGACACCCGACCAGATGTGGCAGCAGTATACAATACATGGGCTGGTGGTAGATTTATTTCGATGTCTGGAGTATAACATTCTTATTCCATGTGCGATGCCACTTCAGGTAGCCATGCAGTTATCTCCCTTTAACTAAACTCTTTAAGTTATTTTCTCACTACTGCTGCATCCTGGAACTGAGCTCATAGCTCTTTAGGACAAATCACTGGAACTGACCAACGCCTATATCCACTGGGCCATGTGTCATTGAAGACATGTGTTTATAATTTAGGGAGTTGCTTATACGCGTGTGGTTTGTGTATATCACTGTGTTTGATATCAGACATGTAGCATCTATGTTTAGCTTGAACGATTCATGTCTATTTAGGAATCGAGACAAAATAAGATTTCCGTCTAATTTTGAAGTTCTTGTCAAAGCAACCAGGCTATCTGCAGTTTTACGAAATATTTTATACAACCGTCATCATCTCTTGTCCACAGGACTCCCCTGTGGTTGTAAATTGATTGATATCTACATATAAGATAAATATTTAAATATCCTTCTATTCTTGTTCTTCTTATAAGTTAATTTCTTTTCATTCCTTTATTTCATAACTGAATGCCTGTTTGCGTTACCAGCATTGCTAAGAAAGTATCCGCCACTGTAGTTGGTCAGTTAAGCAGTTAAGTGCCATACGTGATACACGCTTGGGCGATCATGTCTCGAAAGAGAGATGACTGACTGGGCAGAAGATTATCCCGCAGTAGGTTGCCATTACTTTCAGCGGTAGACTAGTTGCCAGCCAAGGCTACAGAACCCAATCTGTCCTGTTATTTAACCCATAACTGAAGGGAAAAGATGGTTTAATACCTTTCCCAATGGTATTTGTGCTTAAGTGAATGCAATGAATTCAATTGAATTTCGAACTCGGCTTCCCGATTTCCCTTTCTGAGCCGATCACCACTGCACCACAACGCACTGTAGTTGGTGACAGTTTGATAAATAAAAAGCCTAGCTCGTATTCCTTCCGCCGATGAAACAATATAAAAATCCGTTCAAGTCTCCGGGTAATCTGTCCTTTTGTTTGTCCTTTTGATCAAGATTATTCATCATACTGGTGTGGCCGATTCTTTACGCTTTCTATGCCCCTTTCATTATTCCCCTTCCTTTTTTTTTTTTACCTCTGAAGCTATATTTTCTACTGTGTTTATTATTATTTCATTCTTTCGCTATATTATGTTCCTCTGTTTGTAAAAGTAAATGAGTTTAACAACAACAAAAAAAACAAACAGAAAAAAGAAAATCGTAACAAATGGTCCAAGAAAAATCTCAAATTCAACGTTTGATAATAAACAAATAGTGTCGCATCGTGATAAAGTACTAAGCGCATAAAATTTGTACTAAATTGAATGAAAACGTTAATCTCAGTTGTGATTTAAATGCTTATAATAAGAATCTATGTTCCATTTGCGCAAGAGTCGCAAAAAGGTCCGGTTTGATGGTGAGACAAAAACAGAGTCAACGATGTGGCTTGCACAAGAGGCAAATAGAAATAAAAGTATGTTGTTTGCTCGAGAGTCAAAAACACAAAGTTCAATTTGCACGAGAGCCAAATGAGACACAAAGATATGTCTTTATCAGGAGCCAAAAACTGAGACCAATGTGTCTTTTGCGCCAGAGTAAAAAAAAAAAAACGGAACAATGTGCGGTTTGCACGAGAGTCAAAAAGCGAGACAAATAGGCGGTTTGCACGAGAGTCAAAAAGAAAGACAACTAGGCGGTTTGACCGAGAGGCAATAAGAGAGACAAATAAGCTGTTTGCACGTAAGCAAAAAACGAGACAAATAGGCGGTTTGCACGAGCAGCAAAAAGCGGGATTGTATGTGGATAATGAATATATATATATATATATATATATATATATATATATGTATACACACACACACACTGACATCCCTATTAGAACTGAGGCCAAACTGCACGACGTATATATTACCCCGACAGTAATATCCCGAGTAATTTCAAAACTCGACCCCCATAAGGCGTGTGGAGACGATGGAATCCTAGTGATAGTCCTTAAGAGGTGTGCTCCTGAACTTTCCCCTGTCCTCTCTAAACTATTTAACTACTGCCTTTCTGCTTCCTGCTTTCCTGCATGAGGGAAGTTCTCTTCAGTCGTTCCTGTATTTAAGAATTGTGGTGAACCCTGGGACTCATCGAACAATCGCCCTATCAGTCTTCTACCGATATTCGGGAAAGTATTCGAGGCCATAATCAATGCTGAAGTAGTTCATCATCTCACTGCCCACAAACTCTTCTCTGACAGGCAATATGGCTTCCGCTTTGCCAGATCCACGGCCGACTTGTTAACAACCGTAACGGAGTACATGCTATAGGCCCTTGATGAGTCTGACGAGGCTCACGCGGTTGCTCTGGACATCTCCAATGCTTTCGACAGGGTCTGGCACTCTGGCCTCCTATGCAAATTACGGGGTTACGGTATTAACGGTCGCCTGCTTGACCTAATCCAATCTTTTCTAAATAACCGCAAAATGAAGGTCGTTTTGAATGGGTGTGCCTCTTCATCCTACAGCACGAATGCTGGTGTCCCACAGGGCTCTATCCTGGTCCCGACGCTCTTCCTTATTTTCATCAACGACCTCCCAGATGAGATCAAGTCCCAAGTAGGCATCTACGCAGATGACACTGCAATATACTCCCGCACCAGTAAGAAACCTGTCGTGGCGGACAGACATAATCTCGCTGCTGACCTTGAACAGGATCTACAATCTGTGGTGAACTGGGGCAAGAAGTGGCTTGTCAACTTCAATTCCTCCAAGACCAAGCTGTTGTCTGTCAACCATTACAGGCAACCGCTCCTGCCTCCCATAAGCATGGACCAAGCAATTCTCCCGGAGAGCAATACACTACGCCTCCTCGGACTTAACCTGTCCTCAGACCTCAAATGTAACCACTATATTGAATCCATAGCAAAATCTACTGCTAAGAAGGTTGGGTCACTATACCGATCCAGGATGTTTTTTCCGCTTGAATCCATCCTGCATATATGCAAGTCAACCATCCGTCCGTGCATGGAGTACTGCTGCCATTTATGCTCCCTTTGTCTGTTCTATAAATACTTTCATGGCTTCTGCTCCAACGAACTTAAGTCATTGGTGCCTCCTCAAGAGGTGTTTACTCGTGCAACCTGACTGGCAACTGGGTCCCACCCATTCACAGTCAGGTTAGCCAAATGCAGACGACAATTCTACTCCTGCAGCTTCTTCACTCGCACTTCCCGCCTGTGGAACTCGCTCCCATATTCTTGCTTTCCTGACGGCTACAACCTCCAGAAATTTAAATGCAAAGTCAATACTCATCTACTAACCACTGGACTCTAGCTCTCTCCCCACCCCCGTATAACCTTCCCTTCTCTCTACCTATGTATCTGTCATCGCACCTGCTTTCTCAGCTTTCTATTGCTCTTTTCTTACGAGTTTGTACTCCTCACTCTTTTCTAATTAATCTTTTTACAGTTATGTAACCCCCTGCACATCAGTGGCATTTCCGCCTTGCTCGGGGTGAAATGATTAAAAAAAAAACACTGGTCTTTATTATAACAGCGAAAGCATATATATTCGTCATCCACATACAAGCCTGTTTCGCTGTATCCCAGCTCATCGGTGCTGCTAAACATCCACTTACTTTTAGCCCGGATCGAAAATCGAAAACTCGACCGATTTGGTGTCAGAAAAGGGAAATTTTACAGTCTTCTAGATAAGCAGGGTGTACACACACCCGTCACCGAAAGAACTCAATTCATTGCTTATATATATATATATATATATATATATATATATATATATTTATGTGTGTGTGTGTGTGTGTGTGTGTGTGTATGTGTGTGTGAATTAATACCAAACGGCTTTTATCATCATAGGGAGAATTTTTTAAAATGATTTCTTACAATTGTTCTTACTTTCATGCTAAACATACGCGCCTACATTCATCTCTTGCAAAGATAAAACAACATTTTTTTTATTATTAAAGTTTGAATTACACGGTTAACAAGTAATAAAATCAAAATGGCCGCTACCTGATTGAAAAAAAAAACATCCAAATTGTAAAATCATAAAAAAAATGTAAAAAAATGTAAACAAAAATCTATGATGAATATAAATAAGCGTAACATCAAGAAAATTTCGATGTGAAATAGTTATTTAAGTTTTGCTCACATTTAACTACAGCGAAAATAATGCCAAACTTTATTTTTAAAAATAAAAAAAATATATCTTTCTAACACTACTGCCTTGATTCGGCCAAAGTGCCAAAGTAGCTTTAAATTGAATCGCTTCTTTTTTAAATATGAGGGCCAGTAAAAAAAAATTAGTATTTTATTTTTTGTAAACAAAGTCTTTTTTCTGTGGTATCATTACTTTTTTGTTGTTTATTATTCAGCTTTCTTTAAAATAAAATAAAAATTACTTTTAACGACGACATTGTTCAGACTGCTATCCTCGTCTTTGTTGCCATGTTTCGGCCGTTGTATTCTCCGACATTCTTCAGGTGGTTAGAATTTCGAACCGAACCCTTTATTTCGTTCACTGGGATATATTCTACATATATATTCTAAAACCCTCATCTCGAAAATATTAAAATTGTAGTGATCGGGAAAGCATCCTCTTGGGAGTCGGTTTCATAGAGCAGTAGTTTTTGGGAAGAAGCTATTTGAGTCGAACTTGATTCACATAATCTATAATGAATATATAATAATAAATATAATATATTTATGTTCATTATAATGAATATAAATATTTCACTTTCCTAGTTTCCATGAATTACACCTGAAATGTTGGAGCAATCAAAAAGAGAGTTCTATATGAAAATCAAGTGCAAAATATTTCACTTGTTTACATAAAGACATGTAAAATCTATGCACAATTTACGATATTAGCTTAATCTAAAAGACAAATCTTTATTTTAAGAATATACACCTGAGTCATCTTTCGAAATTGTGTTTTCTTCATCATCTTTATGTAAAATAATGTCTTTCATAATTATTATTCGAAAAAGATCAAATTTATTCCTTAAACGTATGTTTCAATGTACGATATGAAGTTGTAATTATATCATCCGCTACATTATGTTCTTTAGATAGGATTCTCAGAGTACCTATGGAGGGATGATAGCAGATATTAGGGTCTCAAATATGGCAAATATTTAACCCTAAAACTGGGGTTAAACCACCATGAAAGTACAGAAATACGTTTTCATAGTAAAAAAATGTACCTGCTATACACTTTTATAATAATTTAAAAAATATTCTTAGCAATAAATTTTTGTAAATAGGAAACCTTACCAGTAATAGTCAGTCAGTCAAGTGCCATACGTGAAACACGCTTGGGCGATCATGTCTCGAAAGAGACATGACTGACTGGGCAGTAGGTTGCCATTGCTTTCTGCGGTTGCCATTACTTTCTGCGGTAGATTGGTTACCAGCCAAGGCTATAGAACCCAATCTGTCCTGTTATTTAACCCATAACTGGAAGGAAGAGACGGATTAATACCTATCCCAAGGTTATTTGCGCGTAAGTGAATGCAATGAATTCAACTGGAATTTGAACTCGGCTCCCCTATTTCTCGTTCCGGGCCGATATCCACTGCACCACAACGCACATCAGTACCAGTAACAAATTTTCGCAAAAAAAAAAAAATTAACAGCAAAGATTTTTGAAAAACAATTTCACCATCAGTACATTTTTTATACATAAAAAATATTCCGAGCAATAAAATAGAAAACCTTACCTGTAGTAAATTTTCGAAAAAAAAATTACCAGCAAACATCTTTGAAAAACAAATTCCCCACCAATACATTTCTTGCTAAAAACAATATCGATAAAAAGCAATTACCAGTAATACATTTTTGTAAACAGGAAACCTGCCAGCAGATTTTTTGAAAAACAAATTGACCACCAGTACATTTTTTGCAAAAGAATTACGAGAAATATATTTTTGTAAATAAGAAAAATTGCCAATGATTCATTTTCGAAAAAAAAAAAAAAATTACCAGCAAAAATTTTGGAAAAAAATTTACTAGTAATACATATTTTGCTAACAAAATATATCCATAAAACACAATTACGAACAATACATTTTTAAATGAATTTACTAATGCGCTTAAGAAAATTAAATTTCGGCATTAAAAGACCCATATGGAATTGACATACAGCTAAGCAAATAAAATATCCCATACATTCCCAATTCCTATCAAATACGAAGGCGCATTTGATAGCAAAATATGCTAAGAGGAATTAATAATAGTAAATTCAAAACCTTTAAAAAATTCATTATTGGCGGCCACAATCTTAATAACATTAGACACGTTGATGACACAGTGTTGATAGCAAACACAGAATGACAAATTCTAGAATTCCTACTAAAGGTAATTAATTGACAACGGGAAGAAAGGACTAAATAACAATTGTAAGAAGATAAAATACATGGTTGTTGGGCAAAAGGGACAGGTCAACATGCAAATCACAAATCGAGTACACTAATATCAGGCAAGAAGCATGTGCGTTGTAGTGCAATGGATATCGACTCGGAATGAGACATTGAAGAGCCAAGTTTGAATTGCACTTGAGTTCACTGAATTCACTTATGCGAAAATACCTTTTAAACTACAAGGAAACTGAATCTATGGTCATCAGCAAACTGAGGAGCCCAAAATGCCAATTACAGGTTTGGGATACTAAAATCAAGCAAGTACAAACATTTAAGTACTTGGGAAGTGTTCTAACAGAAGACGGAAAGTGCGACACTGAGATCAGAAGGCGAACTCGCATTGCCAAGGACGCATTTCGGAAGCTGAGTAGAGTATTACGAGACAGGAAAATTTTGCTAGAAACAAGGAAGAGAGTACTAGATTGCTATGTGATTTCTGGACAATATCATCAAAGATAAAGAAAAACCTTGAAGCAACTGAAATGTGGTTCTACAGAAGGATGCTGTGGATATCATGGATCGATCATGTGAGCAATGATAAGGTTTTGGAAATGATGGAAAAGAAAAGGAAATTAATACTGAGCACCAGGAAGAGACAGCTGAAGTTATTGGGACATGTAATGAGGAAGAAAGGCTTAGAGAATCTGATACTTACAGGTCAGATAGAGGGAAAGAGATAATGGAGAAAGCAACAGATAACATATTTGAAGAGCCTGTGGCTGGTAGAGTCGTGTTTTGGTGGGGTAACAGGAGAAAGTGCGCAAAGTGCCACCAGGGATCGCCTGAAGGGACATGGCACAAAGAAGAAGAAGAAGAAGAAAAAGAAGAAGAAGAAGAAGACACATGCTAAGAGCTACAAAAGATAGGGAGAAGAGGAAATCCATGAGTACTTACGTCCTGAAGGGACATAGCACATTAAAGAAGAAGAAGAAGAAGAAGAAGAAGAAGAAGAAGAAGAAGAATTCCTCTCTCTATGGGTTGAATAGCAGGACAGATTGGTTTCTATAACCTTGGTTGGTAACCAGTCTACTGTAGAAATAAATAGCAACCTACTGCTGGAAAGTTTTTTGCCTAGTCAATCATGTATCGAAAAAGACCTGATCGCCCATGTGTGTATCACGCATGGCGCTATCTGACTGAATATCAAACAAGTACAGCAATTTAAATATTCGGTAAATATTTTAACAAAGAACGTAAAATGCGGCACTGAAATCAGAAGGCGCATTTGATAGCAAAATATGCTTTTCGGAAAAATCATTAATAAGATGAAAACTTCGTTACAAAGAAAAATACTTTTTGTTTTTATAAAATTCACCCCAAGAAAGACAATAAAACTATGAAGACACAAGGTGTTACTGCGTTTGAAAGAATTAGGAAATAGGAACCTTACAGTCGAACTAATCTCCGTATTGTTGTTGCTAATATCATAATATTTCGACCATTGTATCAACAAGTCTTCTTCAAGCGTCTATTATTCTGATTCATCTTCACTTTCTAAATGAAATGAATTATTTAATTTATGAGGATAATTGTTCTTTTTCCGGTATACAGATTTATGGATTTTTCTTCTTCATTATTTTAAATCATGCAAGGATATATAGCCACTAGGACGCAAGAGGTTACTGAATCTTAGAGAATATGAGAAAAATAAAAACACTATAAAATAGAAATAAATATCCACTATAATTATACATGAACCACCATTCCACTTGTATACTGATCCTCATTCGCTGCTGACTTTGAACGGGATCTACACTCTGTGGTGAACTGGGGCAAGAAGAAGAGGCTTGTCAACTTCAATTCGTCCAAGACCAAGCTGTTGTCTATCAACCATTACAGGTAACCGCTCCTGCCTCCTATAAGCATGGACCAAGCGATTCTCCCGGAGAGCAATACACTACGCCTCCTCGGACTTAACCTGTCCTCAGACCTCAAATGGAACCACTATCGTATTCCATTTCGTATTCCATTGGTGAGGAAGAAGTTCCACCCAGACAGCTTCCTCGGAACTTTTGCAATGTCAAACGAACTTACAAGACAATACTTCCCTGATTGATACAATCTTAAAATCTTCAGATCTAGAAGATCAATCGTTATATATTCTACACATATATTTCTGTCCTCCAGTCTTCATCGGGTGTTTATGAGACTGAGTCACTTTCATGTTATTTTTAAATGAAACGAATTATTTAATCTACGGAGATCATTGTTCTCGTTCCGGTATTCAGATTTATGAATTTTTCTTCTTCATCATTTTAACCCATGCAAGACGATATAGCCACTCGGACGCTGAGCGTTTGAGAATATGAGAAAAAATATTATTAAGGAGTGAGAGCAATGGTAGAGTAATCAGGAAGGGAGTAGATTGCGATTGACATTGATTTTAATTTTTTTAAGATTAAAATCGACTGGAAAGCAAGAGACCGGAAGAGAGTTCCACAAGCGAGAAATGCAAGAAAAGAAACTATTAGCATAGAACTTACGGTCACATTTAGCCAAATCAACTGTAAATTGATGAAACATTCTGACATGTCAGGTACTTCACTCAAATTCATAAAGGCGAAGTACCATAGCGACTAGCTGATCCGAAACAGTTACCATGAAAATATTTATAGAAAAGTCAGAGGGAAGTAACTTTACGGTGGCTTGAAAATGACTGAAGCCGAGATTTCAGGTCAGGACCAATAATATTGCTGATTCTTGTCTATATTTCTGAGATGAGATAGTATTTACACTGTTTATGTTATTCGAACTATTGTCCCCACTTTTGTTGCCATTTGTACGACGTTTCGGTAGTTGCAAGCTCCAGCCTTCTTCAGTGCTAAGAATTTCGTACCTAACACTTTATTACAATCACTGAAATATATCATCCTTATTCCTTGCAAAGATCCCCTTTCTGTTATTCATGAATTATCTTCCTCTAACACTCTAAGTTACTTGTTCACCACTGCTGTAGCCTGGTATTGAACTTAAGGATACATGGCCCAGTGGATACAGACGTTGGTTAGTTCTTGTGACTTGACCTAAAGATTGTGAGTTCAATACCAGCCTACAGCAGTGGTGAACAAGTAAATTAGAAGGTTAGAGGGAAGTAACTCATGACTGCCAAAAGAGACTCTACGCAAGGAATTAGGATGATATACCTCAGTATATTTTAATAAAGGGTTCGGTTCAAAATTCCTAGCACCTGAAGAAGGCCGGAGCGTACAACGACCGAAACGTTGTACAAATGTTAACAAAGATGAGGACAATAGTTCGAATAATGGAAATAGTCATTGCTGATTCTTTTTTTTTTTTTATCAAATATCTCTAAATATACAGCAGAAGCACAGGACCATATGTGTCAGCAAGAGTCTAATCTAGAAAGAATGGTATACATAGATGTGTAAGATAGATTCTAGACAGAAAAATGGTCTAGCATGACATAGTAAACCAGCTTTTTTAGCAGCTGATCTATATTGATTCAATACAATCTTTCTACTCCAGGTCAATCGAGAACGTTATCCCGAAAAAGTGACACTCTCCAGAAAGCAGAAAGGAGTCTCTCAGATTAATAGATAGAAACTTTGTTTTGGGGCGTTAAAATTAACAAAGCCATTATTTGCTCTAGTAAATGATAGACTGGTTTTGATAGTAATTCTGATCTATTTGACGATGTCAAATTGATCAGACTTACTATCAAAACAGAATTAAATGGTTGTGTCATCAGCGTAGAAAACAAAAAGAGAGCTGATGTTATCGGGTAGGTCGTTAATGAAAATTTAAAACAAAGTATAGCAAGGATAGAGCCAAGGGGGGCGCCTGCATTAATAAACAAGGATCTAGAAAAGTGGTCATTCAGGATAACTTTAATTTTACGATTTGATAAAAAAGACTGAATCAGTTAAAAAATCTGACCAGAGACATCGTAACTTTTCAGCTTGTGAAGATGACCTGTATGCCAAACTCTGTCGAATGCTTTCGAGATATTCAAAGCTTCAGTCCGAGCTTCACTATTGGTTTAGGCATTCTAGAAAGGAGTTTAACTATGAAAAACTTATAAAACTTAATTGTAAAAAAAATATTCCAGCCACCAGGTTTATTCTAAGCACCCGGTTTATATGAAAAGATATCGACGCGTTTTAGCATTCCCGGTTTAACCTTTAAAAGTTCCAGTCCTGATCAAGAACCCTTTGCAAAAACATTCTCATGTGAGTTCATTAAGAGGTTGATCGGGCTGTTAACTTTTCAATACTCCATCTTAAAAATCCCTAAGTTTGACAGAGGATTCATATCTAACACTTGTAATGCAGTAAGAATCGATCAATTTGGGTTATTTAGCGCAAATGCCTGTAAGATGAACGTGAGCCATAAAACTTCTAGCTAAGTAAGCACACTTATTTGAGCATGAATACGCACGAAAAGGGAAAATTAATCCAGAGAAGAGCAGTGCCGAGAAATATTACCAACGCAGCCGCCATGTTTGAGCTCCGGGCTTGCAACCTGAGTCCCTATAAATATAAAAATGCAAAAAGTGCATATGAATAAATAGCAAAATAAAATAAAATTTAAAATAAAAATATAGCAACAAGCGGGATTATCTTAGAAAGAAAAATATAGTTTTTCCTTAGAATTCGTGGCAAAAGAAAATATTTTCAAGGTTTGTTTACATATTTTGCGTCAGTTTGTAGAAATCATGCTCAGTGTAGCAGCTGAGGCGTCAGATACATTAGCTGGTGTCATGGCAGTCGAAGTAGCATTATTAAATTTCTATCGAATGATACCATTCCATGGCTTCTTCGATAACTAATGGTAAATAATAATAATATTCCAACAATAGAAAAAAAAAACTTTTGCCTCCGTCAGAGAAGTCTCGAAAAGTTAAGCATACTGGATGGCTTCAGTCCTGTTTTTATATTTTCTTTTTGTAAAATATTTTAAACAAAAAGCATTTTACTTTATTTTTTCTTGTCACAATTTTATGAAAATGGTCACATTTAGTACGCACATAACTGATACTACTAGATTCAAAGAATTAGTTTAAAGGACATTGTGAAAAAGTAAAAAAAGAAAGCAGAAAAAGTATGACACCATGTTTAACCCACTTGGGTCAGTAGAATCTAATCGCAGACGACACATAGTAGGATAGACTATGAAGAAGAAAACTTTGGAGGACTTAAGTGCTGTTCGGAGATGTCATTTAACATTGCGAACCATGTCTCTAGTAACAGGCCTTCTCAAAACTATGACACCCTGCCAAAAAATGCTTTTGGAACTATAATCAGGTCTTCATGTAAATGGGTTTTAGTGGTTGATTTGTAAACTGACCTGTTGTGGTCCTCATATATCGAAATCGACGAGGCGTCGATCAATATATATTTTTTCTAAACATATACTGTTAAATATAAGAGACAATGAATGTATATTATGTTTAATCATGAGCCGTTCTAAATATATACATTTCCCTCACTGTATAACTCTTACCAGCTAGAAATGAAAAGGGTCACACATCGTCAAAACCCATTGACAATTATTTTTACTAGAATAGCTTTGATAAACTCGCTTAAAAATAACTTTGCACTCATTGTACTCTGCACCTGTATTTTCCACGTGTTAAGATTTCGGCTACTTTACTCGACAAAAAGAATTGCACTCTCCAGTTTTAGAAAAATCTCTACTCATCTTGAAAATCACTTAAAATAAATACCAGCTATCTGAAAATAGGGTTAGATAGATAGATAGATAGATAGATAGATAGATAGATAGATAGATAGATAGATAGATAGATAGATAGATATGAACAGACCGACATAGATAGATAGATAGATAGATAGATAGATAGATAGATAGATAGATAGATAGATAGATATGGGATCAAATATAGATCGGAATTTGAGAGCAAGACAAGAAAAAAGAGGATATTTTTTTAATTTTATTATCTAATGATAAGGACACATAGCCCAGTTGGTTATTTCCAGTGACTTGACCCAAAGAGTTGTTCAATACCTGGCTACAGCAGTGGTAAGCAAATGAGTTAGGGTTGAGTTAAAGGGAGATAACTAAATGGCATCCAACGCAGAAGTACATACCCAGTGATTGATAGAAACGGTTCGGTTCAAAATTCCTAGAACCTGAAGAAGGCCGACGCGTAATACAGTCGAAACGTCGTAAACGTAGCAATGAAGATAAAGACATGTGTAAAAAATGTAAAAGTGAAATTTGTTAGATTACTGAAGGTTTCTTGCTAGGGCTCTAGAATCACCCTAACTTTTCTTCATTCTTTCATTAATGAAACTGCAATATAGGCAATCATTAAATATTTATAAATTCATTTGATGCACATGTTATTGTGCAATATTTACAAAAAGAATCATTTTTATTTCCATTTACAATTATTCACTTGACAATAAATACTAAAAAGTATTATGAAACACATCGTTGAGGCTTATTAATTACGGCCGGTAGTATATATATATATATATATATATATATATATATATATATATATATATATATATACTTAGCAAATAAGCTGTCGCACCAAGCTATCCGGACTTCAACCGTGACGTATCTTCAGGCATATTTTGAACTACATTCTTCTTCCTTATTGTGATATACATTGGAAGTGGTTGTTTTCTGCTTCTGTGTTGTTATATATATATATATATATATATATATATATATATTTCACAAGCGCTTGGGGTCAACAGTAAAACCTAAAAGAAAATTATAATGTCGAATATTGGCTTACTAAGCAATCCACCTCTCTATAATGGAAAGTCTGGTTCAACAGGATGTTCAGCATTTGAATTTCTCTTAATTTGGTTTTATTCCTGATAAAAACAAACTTGTTGAATATCCTTTCAAAAAACTATCTATAAATATTCATTATAGGTATTATGACGCATGTCAACTATTAACATATTAATATAAAACATATTTTTTAAGCGATAGACATTGTAAAATAAATTCAAATTTTGAGATGACATTCATTCTTCTGCTCTAATTTGTATGAAGCGCGCTTAGCCGATCATGTGATCAGTAATATTCAGTCAGTGAAGTCCTGTCTGTACAGAGAACAATTATGGAGAAGATACTGTGAAGAGAAAATGCTTTCTTGACACTAGGGTAAAACACGGCTTTTTGCGACATGAATTTTCGGACTTGTGTATGAAGACAGAACTGGTATCATCAACTAGCTTTCTTTTTCAGGGTCAAAGGGGGTGGATGTAACACACCCGACACTTTGTTAGCGTATTCTCTTTCTAGAAGATAATATCTTTATTTACGTTCTTTTTTTTCCTCAGCCATCTTTATATATTTATTTTAATTTTAGGGGAAAATATTTACTTTCAACGTCCAATATTATTGATGCCGCCCTCATATATTTGGTAGACCCAACACAAGAGAAATCACTTAATATGTTGAAAATAATTTACGACGGAATAGAAATCTTGTATCAAATAATCGAGTTGTCATTAGACTTACTATTTATTGGTGTTTGCGGTAGTAGGTGTTACTGTTGCTATAAATTATATGTA